>ML843524.1:34557-60076 GCA_009831015.1 Picea engelmannii
GTATTCACTTTTAATTATAGTACACTCATCACTTCACTTTATTATTTACCTTCTAAAATCTCTTAAACCACTTTGACTACTTTGACTTTTTGGGGCTTCTAAATGACATATGAGGGTCCTCCAACTTTGTAAGGCCATAACTCTCAAACCATGAGGAGTTATGTGGCGTTCCACATACCACCACATATGGAATGAAATGTACTATACATATAGAATAGTATTACCTGAAAATATATCAACACTCATACCGTTATTGATCAAACAAACTTGGGTCCATTACCCAAACCTAGGGTCTCCAACTTCTCATGGATACAACTCTCTAACCGTGAGGAGTTATGTGACATTCCACATACCACCGGAAATGGAATGACAAGAATTATACATATAGGATATATTCATTGAAAAATTCACTAACTTTCATCTCATTATTACACTAATAAGCATGGGTTCTCTAACCATACTTATAGGATAACTCAATTTGCAAAGCGTTTTTCCATGAGGGATTTCAACATAAGGGGACCACTTTGGAGTTCATCCATTTGTACTTATTATCAACCATGAAAAGAAAATAATGAGTCATATTTACATCAAACAAAATTGGTTCCATTACCCTAAAATTTGTGCCACTGGGATTTCTTTAAGGGTTGACATCAGTGACAACCAACCTTAATCAACAATATGCCCCTTTGGAATTGATGGAAACACTCTGATGCAATACTAAAATCATTTCATGCAATACTGAAGTCATATCACTCATGCTCCCCTTGGAAGCATTCCTCTGTCCTATGAATCTATGTGACCATTGTTCCCCCTGTAATCATGGCTCTGTCCTATGCATCTAATAAATCTCTCCCCCTTTGTCATCAATGGAAAAGGTATCTTTCCATCCGGGGTTTCTCCCCCTAACTGAACTGTCCTCTTTATGGTGCTTCCTCATGTACATCTAAGACATATAAGATAAGAATTCAAAAGCATTAATTTTGGAGTAGAAATAACTCTGCGTCTCTAGAGAAGATACTCAAAGGCTTTCCGTGGAAGTGGTTTTGTAAGGATGTCTGTCACTTGTTCTTTTGTGCCCACATACTCAACTCTGATGTTCTTTTCTGCAACCTGTTCTCGTAGAAAGTGATATTTGATTGTAATGTGTTTTGTATTGGAGTGCATTGCCAGGTTATTGGAGATACCGATAGCGCTTGTATTATCACAATAGATTGGAATGGGCTCATCATACTCAACCTATATATCTATCAGAGTTTGTTTCATCCAAAGAACCTCTGTACAACATAATGCTTATGTAATATACTCTACCTCATCCATAGATAGAGATATTGATGATTGTCTCTTTCTTAGACATGATACTAAACACTCACCCAAATAGAACTCTGCTCCACTGGTGCTTCATCAATCATCAATACAACATGCCCAATCTGCATCTGTGTAGGCAATAAGAGATATATCCTTTCCTTTTGGATACCATAATCCAAACTCTTATGTTCCTTTGAGATATCAAAAAATCCTCTTCACTGCTAACACATGTGATTCCTTTGGTGTTTCTTGAAATCATGCCACCTATCCAACTGCCTACATTACATCTAGTTTGGATGTTGTCACATATAGTAGGATACCAATCATTGACCTATATTGCCTCTGATCTGTATATTTTGAATCATCATCATTTCTTAACTTGCAACTGGTTTGCATGGGAATGATAACTGGTTTGCAATCTTCCATTCCAAACCTCTTTAGCATTTCTCTGATATACTTGGTTTGAGAAATAAAATTTCCTTGGTTTCTTTAAAGTATATAAAGTCCTAGAAAGAAGGATAGTTTTCCAAGTAATGGAATTTCAAATTCATTCTTCATATCCTTTGCAAATTTCCGGCTTAACCTGTCATCATCACTACCAAAACTAATATCATCAACAAAAACTTCAATTAATAAAATATTACCTTGACTTACCTTGATGTAGAGGTTGTTGTCTGCACTTCCTTTTTTGAACTCTTCTTGATGTAGATATTTATCCAGTCTAGAGTACCATGCTCTAGGATCCTATTTTAGACCATACAAAACCTTCTTTAATTTTCACACATAGTCTGCATTCTTTGACAACTAAAATATTTATGGTTGTTCAATGTAGAGATCTTCGTTCCCCATTCAGAAAATATGATTTTACATCCATCTGATACACTTTAATATTTTTGGAGCATGCATAATCTAAAAGAAATTGGATTTCTTCCATTCTGGAAACTAGAGCAAATGTCTCTTCAAAGTCGATTCTTTCACCTTGTGAATATCCTTTACATACCAATCTATCTTTGTTCCTTGTAACTTTTCCATCTTCATTCAATTTATTCTTGTATACCCACTTTGTGTAGATCACATTCTTATCCTTTGGTCTTGGAACTTATTCTCAAGTGTCATTGTTCTCTATTTGATCCAATTCTTCATCCATGGCCTTGTTCCAAAATTCATCCTTGTTGGCCTCTTCAAAATAGGTTGGTTCAATTGTATATGTGAGTGCTAGGTGTGTTTGTTGTGGTGAACGTATTCTTCTTCTAGTATTAACTCTTGCGTCTTTGTTTATGATAATATGATCTGAAGGATGATTCTTTTGTACTCGTCTACTAGGTCTTTTTGGAGGCACTTGTTGAACTTTCTCTTCTACTTATGTCGGATTCTCTTCATCTTCCTCTTCTACTTCATTTTCATCTTCTTCTTCAAAAATTTGTTCCATTGATTCATTTTCTTGTTCCTTTGATTCTGGTCTTCCTATTTCATAAATTATTACGTTGATGCTTTCTACAACTTTTTTCAATCTTAGATTGTAACACTTGTATGCTTTTCATTTACTTGAGCAACCAACAAGTAATCCTTTGTCCACACGAGAGTCAAAATTTCCCATTTTCCCATCTTCTCTTTTGTTGTAGCATTTGCTTCCAAAAACTCTGAAGTGCTTCACATTTGTTGGTCTTCCTTTCAATAGATCATAGGGAGTTTGGTCAGTGTTGTTTCTAATAAATACTCTATTTTGAATCTGAACTGATGTATGCATTGGCTATGTCCAAAATATATCTATCAATTTGGAATCCATTAACATTGTTCGATCCATTTCCTGTACTGTCTTGTTCTTTCTTTCAACAACTTCATTCTATTGAGGTGTCCTAGCAATGGATAATTTCCTTTTTATTCCATAACTACTGTTGTAGTCCATAAATTCCTTTGAAGTGAACTCTCCTCCATTATCATATCTCAAGCATTTGATTTTTGAATCCATTTCATTTTCAACCATTTCCTTATAGATCTTGAAGTTTTCAAAAGCTTATGACTTATTCTTGAGAAAGAAAACTGCGGTCATTCTTGTATAATCATCAACTAATAACATAAATTATTTCTCACCTTTTAAGCCCTTTGTTGTAGTTGGTACAACTAGATTAGTATGCACAATTTCTAGTGGTCTTATCGTTGAATATTCCTTTCAGTTGAATGTGGTCTTTATTTTCTTTCCTTGTTGACAATGCTTGCATAAAGTGTTGGTTCATTTCGTGATCTGGGGCATTTATATGACTGCTTCTCTTTTTTTGACTCTGACAAGGTTATCAAAATGTATGTAACCCATTCTTCTATTCCATAGGCAACTTTAATCTTCCTTTCCTAGACAACAATTTTCATTTCCAATTTCACTTAACACATAGATGTTGCTTGAAGTTCTCGCAGTTGTAGCAATCAATTTTCCTTAACCTTCTTTTCTTATATTACACTTTTGTGAATTGAAAGTAACTTTATGACCTTGGTCACACATTTGACTCACACTTTGAAGATTATGTTTTATATATTATACTAGTAGAACATGTTTTTCCTTTGTATTATTGTTCCCAATTCTGACTGTGCCTTTTCCAATGATTTTGGTTGAATCATCATTTCCGAAGGAGACTGATCCATATCTTTCCTTTCGTAATGTAACAAACCTATCTCTATCACCTATCATGTGTTTTGAACACCCACTGGAAACATACCAACCACACCTTACCATCCACAAGAAAATGGGATAATGGAAGCGTTCAACAAGATCTTGGAGACAACATTGACGAAGATTTGTAGTGTGAACAAGGATGACTAGGATTTAAGAGTACCAATAATACTTTGGGCCTATAGAACCACTTGCAATAAGTTAATAATGCAGAGCCTCTTCAAGTTGGTTTATGGTCTCAAAGCTATTTTTCCAATGGAATACTTGGTGCCAAGCTTAATAATTGCTTCCTTAATAGATATGGATGACACTGGTGTTGTTCAAGAGAGGCTTTCATAGTTGGTTGAACTCAAAGAAGATAGATTTATTGTAGGATTCCATCAGCAAGTATAGAAGGAAAGAGAGAAGGCATACCATGACAGGAACATCAAGAAGAAGGCATTTAAACAAGGTGATTTGGTACTGTTATACGACAGTAAGTTCATGAAGCATCTTGGGAAGTTCATAACGCATTGGTTGGGGCCATACGAGGTCTCTCATGTTACAGAAGGAGGAGATACACAGTTGAAGACTTTAAAGGGAGAATGGAAGGAAGGATTAGTGAATGGGAGCTGGCTAAAGTTGTACTATGAAAACCAAATGCCTCGCAGCTCCAAGTAAAAGAATAAGGAAAAGGGTCTAGGTACCAGGTGCAGTTGAAACTGGGTACCAGACATAGAAAAGATAATATGCACAAAGAGGAAGAGGAGGCGTAGAGTGGAAACAAAATGTTGCACTCCACAGTCTGAAGTCAAAGAAAAAACAAAAGAATCAGATTTGAAGTGCCTCGGGACGAGTCACAGGTGAGTCTTGGGGGCCTATTGGCCCTTGGTTATGGAAGGAAACAAAGATCAAGGAAGAAAAGGCGAAAAGAGAATTGTGCGGAAGACATAGTGACTGTTACTAGGTCGAAGTGAGCAAAAAAGTAGAAAAGATGGAGCGAAGCCCGAGAAATCAAGTCGTTGGACGAGGAGATCAAGGATAACAAGTCAGAAATGAAGAAGGATTGTGGAAAACTCAATAAGTGGAAAAATCCACCATTAGATGCTTTGGAGCACCATGCAAAAAGGAAGGAAAGACAAGTTGGTGAAGCCTTGGAAATGCGAGTCAAGTGGACCTAGGGTTTTGGTATATTGGGTTTTGACACCTAGGCTTTAGCCTAAGGATGTCGGTGAGCTATTGTAATGTATAAATAAAGGTCAAGAGTACCTGGGTCGAGTTGGTATTAGTATTGTTGTTGTTGTTATTGTCATTGTCACTAGTATTTATCTAGTTGTATTGTTGATGTGAGTGAGAGAGAAGTGTTGAGTGAGAGCCTTCTGGTATTGTAAGATCTTCAGTTGGGTGTGAAGGTAAAGTCCTACAGCTGGGTGCATAGGAGGAGGAGAGATAGAAAGAAGAGATAATATCTATTGGTTAAGAGCGTAGATCAAAACTCTATGCTTTCATCTTAATATATCTTAAATCACAGTTATGTGGACATAGTCCTAGAGGGAGGGTGAACCATGTATATCTATCTTGTGTGTATGATTGTTGCTATGTTATTTTTCCTTGAAATATTGTTATTGCATTATTGTGGTAGATCTAATAGATGTATGGAGTATATATGAGCTGATAAGTGATATAGGCATGATGTATTGTTTCGGTATTGGATCCACTTGATATTTCCCTTGGATGTAGACACTTTTGTCCTACAACCACCCATAATTTCTTCATGTGGGATTGCATCTGCTTCGCAGGTGTAGCCGAAAGGGACAATATTTAGGGATTGTTGTTTTTCTCTTGGTGTTGAACCCTGGGTCTTCCCATGTGCCAATAAGGGATTACTTTCCTTTGCCTTTCATAGAACAGGTCTTGGACACTTTTTCTGGGAAGAGGTATTTTTATTTCTTGGATGGGTTTAGTGGTTACAATCAGATCCAAATTTTACCATAATATCAATACAAAACCACATTTACTTTCCCATGGGGTACCTATGCTTATAGGGTTCTTCCTTTTGGTTTATATACTGCCCCTACCACCTTTCAAAGGGTTGTCTTGGCCATTTTCATTGATTTGACAAATGACTATGTAGAAGTCTACATGGATGAATTCACAGTATATTGGGATTATTTCTAGCAAGCATTGGACAATTTGGAGAAAGTATTGATCAAGAGTAAAGATACCAATGTTTCCCTTAGTCATGAAAAATATATAATGATGCTCACTGAAGGAATTCTTTTAGGTCATCACATCTCCAGTACCGAAATAAGGGTAGACCCTACCAAGATTGACATCATTTCTCAAATCAAAATCCTTATCTCACAGAAAGAAGTTAGAATATTTTTAGGGCATGCTAGTTACTATAGGGGGTTCATTCATAATTTTACAAACCTAGCTACCCCACTCTTCAAACTGTTAGCAAAAGAGGCTGAATTTTGTTGCGATGAACTGTTGGAAAATTGGTTGTTGTCATTGATGTCAACCCTAGTCATTGTTTTTGGACCTCAATATTGATGAAGGTATTTGGACATGAAGGACAATGCACATGCAGGTACAATACCCATGGATGGATAATATACATCATCTTGTTTCGAGTGGTATGTGGTACGTCACGTGGATCCTCATGGTTGAGGAGAAATGAATTTTTGAAGATGGAAAAGTGAATTGAAGAAGGAAGTACATGTAGGCCCTGAAGATAATTAAAGAAAATAATTACAAAATAAGAAAGTGTCAATTCAGTCCTAATGTTAAAAGAAAGTGACATAAATGGTATAAATAAATATCATTATACTTTCATTTGATACACAAGTCAAATTTAAGAGAAAATCAAACGTAAAGAAGGTCATATTTCAAGGGAGGATGAAGTCTTTTGGTAATGTTTTCTAAGTATCAACATGAACAATGTCATATTTCTTTTAAAATTAAAAAAGAAAAAAAACTTTCAAGTTCCCTTGTTTTAAGAGGACCAAACTTTTGGATTATTGAGAGGGGGGTGAATCAATAATAGAGAAATTTAATCATTTTTAACCATATAATCTAAGTTTTATATCAATGTAGCATTATCATCCTATAACTATAGAGAAAATAAGCAATGAACAAATGAACAATGATACACATACACAATACACTAGTGTTTTACATGGAAACCCAAAGTGGGAGAAAACCACATAATCTCTTTTCTTCTATGCCTTGAAGAACTACATTCATTCGAAGTACCAACTTCCTTTGTTTTCCAGCTGCAACTGGAAGGATGCTCCAAACCCTTTGTTTCTCAGGATAAAACCTGAAGGAATATCCAACTCCCCTATTCTATGGCTACAACCAGAAGGAGGCTACAACCCCCTATGTTCTCCAGCTACAGCCACATCTCCATGCCCCGTCCAACTTCCCTGAAGTAGAAGTAGAATGATGGAACCACTATCAGACTATCAGTGTGAGATATACCATTGTAAATATGTACCAATAAACTTGGGCCATGCATCAACCATGCATCAACTTGTACTTCAACCTATAATCAACCTGTACAATAACAAGTGCATCAACCATGCACCAACCTATACCAAACAAATTGTAATCAACCTATACCATAAACAAGTGCATACAACCATATACCAAGTATGTACCAATCATGTGTCAACTACTCATCAACTATGACTCATCAATATGTACCAACATCGTCAACTATACACCTTATGTATGTGCCAACTCATCAACTACTTGTCTCAACCATGTAACCAACATGTACCTCAACCAAAATCCCTCATCAATATCATCATCCAAATATGATTTGTAACTATGTAATATACCTGGTGTATATGATCACATACCTGCAAATCTTCCTTAACCTTAACAACAATAGACTAGCATTTTCATCACATGACTAGTTTTGGATTAGTCGACAACCCTAACTTGAAATAATCATAAATTTGTACCTATAACGCATAAATATCTGAACCTGATACATAATTTTATTCAATGTGTTTTATGCAACTCTTCTAGATTTCACTACTTGGAACCTCTCAGAAAAGGAGTTATAGCAAAAATGACATACCTTGTTGAATTTTGGCTTATTCTAGAGAGCGACCTTGTAGAGCCTGCCCCGCATGGAATATTTGTTGAATCGATATGAAAAGGTTAAAAATAATACTACACACTATACTCTAACCAACACATTTATTCATAGTAAATTTGGATCTTTTATGAAGAAGTTATGACGTTTTTACCCAAAACACCTGTTTTAGACTAGTTTTAGGACTAGCCACAAACCCTATTTTCGACGGAATATAAATCCAAAAATAAAATGAAACACAACCTAATTTTTTTGCCATAGATACTTGGATATGTTTCCTCAATGGAATATAAATTTCACTATTTGATGCATTCTAGAAAACAATTTATTGTGAAAATGGTGAGATGACCTATAAATAACATACCTTAGAAAGCATCATAAAAAGAATTCATCCTTCCTTGAATTCCAACCTTCTTTTCTTCACCTTCCCTCAGAAATTAGGCTCATATATCCTTTGGTTACCTCATACACCTATAAATATTAAATATTCTCAAGTGTGATCTAAAATTAGAGAGCCTTGCCTCTTATTTATACTCTCCAAGTAGCTTCCTTAAAAACATYTTCTAGGTCACTTTGCCCACTTGCCTTATTTAAGGGTTAACCCACTTCTAATTTCTCGATTAAATTTATTATTTAAATAATTTATTTTGTATTCACTTTGAATTATAGTACACTCATCACTTCACTTTATTATTTATCTTGTAAAATCTCTTAAACCACTTTGACTACTTTGACCTTTTGGAGCTTCTAAATGACATATGAAGGTCCTCCAACTTCGTAAGGCCATAACTCTCAAACTCTGAGGAGTTATGTGACGTTCCACATACCACCATAAATGGAATGACATGTACTATCCATATAGAATAGTATTACCTACAAATATACCAAAACTCATATCGTTATCTATCAAACAAACTTGGGTCCATTACTCAAACCTGGGTTCTCCAACTTCTCATGGCCATAACTCTCTAACCATGAGGAGTTATGTTACATTCTACATACCAACGGAAATGGAATGATAAGAAATATCCATATAGGATATATTCACTAATAAATTCACTAACCTTCATCTCATTATTACACTAATAAGAATGGGTTCTCTAACCATACTTATAGGATAACTCAATCCACAAAGCATCTTCCCATGAGGTCTTTCAAAATAAGGGGACCACTTTGGAGTTCATCTATTTATAAGTATTAGAAACTGTGACAAGAAAATAATGAGTCATATTTACATCAAACAAACTTGGGTCCATTACCCAAACATTTTTTCCATTGGGCTTTCTTCAAGGGTTGACATCAATGAGAACCAACCTTAATCAACAATCTGCCCCATTGGCATTGATGGAAACACTCTGATGCAATACTTAAATCATTTTATGCAATATTGAATTCATATCAATGATGCTCCCCCTGGAACCATGCCTCTTTCCTCTTCATATATGTGACCATTTTCCCCCCTGGAATCATGGCTCTGTCCTCTACATCTGATAAATCTCTCCCCCTTTGTCATCAATGGAAAAGGTATCTTTCCATCTGGGGTTTCTCCCCCTAAATGAACCGTCCTCTTTATGGTGCTTCCTCATGTACATATTAGACATATAAGATAAGAATTAAAAAGCATTAATTTTGGAGTAGAAATAAAACCACCTCTCTAGCGAAGATACTCAAAGGCTTCTCGTGGAAGTGGTTTGTAAAGATGTCTGCCACTTGTTCTTTTGTGCCCACATACTCAACTCTGATTTTCTTTTCTACAACATGTTCTCGTAGAAAGTGATACTTGATTGTAATGTTCTTTTTATTGGAGTGCATCACTAGGTTATTTGAGATACTAATGGTTCTTGTACTATCACAATATATTGGAATGGGCTCATCATACTCAACATGTATATATGTCAGAGTTTGTTTCATCCAAAGAACCTGTGTACAACATGGTGTTGTTGCAATATACTTGGCCTCATCCGTAGATAGAGATATTGATGATTGTTTCTTTCTTAGACATGACACTAAACACTCACCCAAATAGAACGTTGCTCCATTGGTGCTTCATTGGTCATCAATACAACAAGCCCAATCTGCATATGTGTAGGAAATAAGAGATATATCCTTTCCTTTTGGATACCATAATCATGCCACATGTCCAACTGCCTGCATTACATCTAGTTTGGATGTTGTCACATATAGCAGGCTACCAATCATTGACATATATTGTCTCTGATCTGTATATTTTGAATCATCATATTTTATTAACTTGGAACTGGTTTGCATGGGACTGATAACTGATTTGCAATCTTCCATTCCATACCTCTTTAGCATTTCTCTGATATACTTGGTTTGAGAAATAAAAATTCCTTGGTTTTTTTGACGTATCTAAAGTCCCAGAAAGAAGGATAGTTCTCCAAGTAATGGCATTTCAAATTCATTCTTCATATCCTTTGCAAATTTCTAGCTTAACCTGTCATCATCACTACCAAAACTAATGTCATCAATATAAACTTCAATTAATAAAATATTACCTTGACTTACCTTGATGTAGAGGTTGTTGTTTGCACTTCCTTTTATGAACCTTTCTTTATGTAGATATTTATGTAGTCTAGAGTACCATGCTCTAGGACCTTGTTTTAGACCATACAAGGCCTTCTTTAATTTTCACACATAGTCTGCCTTCTCTAACAACTGAAATACTTCTAGTTTTTCAATGTGGACTTCTTCTTCAAGTTCCCCATTCAGAAATGATGATTTTACATCCATCTGATACACTTTAATATTTTTGGAGCATTCATAAGGTAAAAGAAATCAGGTTTCTTCTATTCTGGCAACTAGAGCAAATGTCTCTTCAAATTTGATTCCGTCAACTTGTTCATATCCTGTACATACCAATCTAGCTTTGTTCCTTGTAACTTCTCCATCTTCGTTCAATTTATTCTTGTATACCCACTTTGTGTCGATCACATTCTTATCCTTTCGTCTTGGAACCAATTCCCAAGTGTCGTTTTTATCTATTTGATCCAATTCTTCATCCATGGCCTTATTCCAAAATTCATCCTTGTTTGCCTCTTCAAAATAGGTTGGTTCAATCATAGATGTGAGTGTTAGGTGTGTTTGTTCTGGTGAAAGGATTCTTCTTCTAGTCTTAACTCCTGCGTATTTGTTTCTAATAATCTGATCTGAAGTATGATTCTTTTGTACTCGTCTGCTAGGTGTTTTTGGAGGCACTTGTTGAACTTGCTCTTTTGCTTTTGTCCGATTCTCTTAATCTTCGTCTTCTACTTCCTTTTCATCTTCTAGCTTCTTCCAAAAGTTGTTCCATTGATTCATTTTCTTCTTCCTTTGATTCTGGTCTTCCTGTTTCATTAATTTTTACGTTGATGCTTTCTACAACTTTATTCAATCTCAGATTGTATTACTTGTATGCTTTCATTTTACTTGAGAAACCAACAAGTACTCCTTTATCCACACGAGAGTCCAAATTTCTCATTTTCCCATCTTCTCTTTTGATGTAGAATTTGCTTCCAAAAACTCTTAAGTGCTTCACATTTGTTGGTCTTCCTTTCCATATCTCATAGGGAGTTTTGTCAGTATTGTTTCTAAGCATTACATTGTTTTGAATCTAAACTGATGTATGCACTGGCTGTGTCCAAAATATATCTGTCAATTTGGAATCCATTAGCATTGTTCGAGCCACTTCCTGTATTGTCCTGTTCTTTCTTTCAACAACTCCATTCTTTTGAGGTGTCCTAGAAACGAAGAATTTCCTTTTTATTCCATGACTGTTGTAGTAGTCCATAAATTCCTTTGAAGTGAACTCTCCTCAATTATCAGATATCAAGCATTTGATTTTTGAATCCATTTCATTTTCAACCATTTCTTTGTAGATGTTGAAGTTTTCAAAATCTTTTGACTTATTTTTGAGAAAGCAAACTGCGGTCATTCTTGTATAATCATCAACTAATAACATAAAGTATTTCTCACCTGTTAAGAACTTTGTTTTAGTTGGTCCAACTAGATTAGTATGCACAATTTCAAGTGGTCTTGTCATTGAGTATTCCTTTCATTTGAACATAGTCTTTGTTTTCTTTCCTTGTTGACAATGCTTGCATAAAGTGTTGGTTGGTTTCGTGATCTGGTGCATTTCTCTGACTACTTCTCTTTTGTTGAATTTGACAAGGTTATCAAAATGTATGTGACCCATTCTTCTGTGCCATAGGCAACTTTCATCTTCTTTTCCTAGACAACACTTTTCATTTCCAATTTCACTTAACACATATATGTTGCTTGAAGTTCTCGCAATTGTAGCAATCAATTTTCTTGAACCTTCTTTTCTTATCTCACACTTTTATGAATCGAAAGTAACTTTATGACCTTGGTCACACATTTGAATCATACTTAAAAGATTATGTTTCATATCTTCTACTAGTAGAACATTTTCTACCTTTGTATTATTGTTCCCAATTCTGACTATGCTCTTCCAATGATTTTGGTTAAATCATCATTTTCGAAGGAGACTGGTCATCTCTTTCATTTCGTAATGTAATAAAACTATATCTATCACATGCCATGTGTTTTGAACATCCACTGTCAACATACCAACCACGTTTCTTCTACTTAGCTTGTAGAGCGAGTGTGATTCTTCATTGTTATACTGATCATGCTTTCTTATCCATGTCCTTTTCTGATGTTCCTATCTATGACTATTGTTATTTTGTTGTGGTTCTCTAGGAGGGACTTTCATTCTACAATATTTTGCCATGTGTCCAAAATTGTTACATTTGTAACATTCCACTTCAGTGCTCAAAGATTCAAACATGTTGTAACTTCTTCGTTGTGTTTCACTAGGCCTTCTTAGATAACTCCTTTGTGTATGACTTTCAAAGTTGTTTATGTTCCTGTTGTTAGCTCTGCAATTCATAGCTTTATTTCCAAAAAAAATTCATGCATAACATAAACCAAAAAAGGTAGTTTGATACCTGGGAGTTGAAGATCTTCTGAAAGGAGGTACTCTTATAAATTATTGTTCTTCCTAAGGCCTATATGTCGCTTGTTGATTCTGAAATTTTAATCTTCTCGGTGGAGGAGTGTCCCTGTAATCTTTCTTGTAGATATTCCTATCCCCCTTGATTGTTTCCGCATATCATTTTGGATATGTTTCTTTCTTTGTTGTTTTGGAGCTTGATCATTTTTTTGTTTGATTGTATCCAAGTTCAGACTTGTCATGATGAGATTTTTGACCGTTGATAATTTCATCCAAAACTGTTGAGTTGTTCTGCATATTTTTCTTTTGAAGATCCTTTATTAATGTGACAATCTCTGCTTCCAAATTTGCAATGATATTGTCTTTTTAATCTAGTTGTTCTTTGAGTGCTTCTTCAATTCTTTTATCTTCTTCTATTTGAACCTTCAAATTTGTTATCATTTGTTCTAGTTCTTGAGTGTCTTATTTCTTGTCTAGTTCTTCTTGTAGTTTCTTGTTTTTATTTTTTTGTCTTCTGATAACTTCTATGGCACACATTAATTCCTCTCGGTAGTCAACTTCTGCCTCTTCAATTTCTTCTTCGACTTGTTTGTTGGAGTTACTTCACACACACATAGGATTTATGTTTTATAAGGTTTTTCCTTGTTTATTAGTCATTATTCAGTCTCCTATATTTTAGGAAGAATATTCCTCTAGGGAGAATATTCTCTTCATTTTTCACTTCAGTTTGACTAGTTGAGTGGAGTCTAGATGTTGCATTGGTTTTGTCACCATGAAACATTGGTATCATCACCATATAATGCACATTGTTATTGGGATCATCACCAAACTAGCACATTACTCATGATTCCCTAATCTCCTCCTCACTTTACTATATTTCAGTCAGTTAACTAAATACTAGTTGACTAGTTAAGTCATCTAGGTGGCAGTTCACTACCGTAATTTCTTGAGAGACTAGACTAGGTGGCAATTTACTCCCGTAACTGCTAGTGTGTGTCCAGATCACTCTAGACCACCTCTATGGTGCATTATTTACTCATGTATCCTATATCTATTGTAAATTATTCACTCTTTGAGTGTGGAAAATGGTTAATAAGAATTATTTCATACTTTCTCTCCTTCTTCTTCTTTCTCCAATTCTCTCTGCAAATGTGTGTATTATTGTTTATATAGAACTATTATGTGTAGGTTCAACACATTTACATTCTTCATATTATTCTTTGGCTTCTTCATATTCTTCTTCGAAGTCTTCTTTATCGAAGTCTTCTACTGCCATGAATAGAGCTCTTTCTGTCTCACTGTCACTGACTTCATCTTCATCTGATGATGATATGTCTTCTTTGGTGCATAATCTTTTCTTGAAAACTTTCTTTGTGGTTTTTTTTCATTTATATATTTGTTTTCCTTTTGAGTAACATTCATCATTTCTCTTTTTCTTATAAGGACATTTGTTAGCAAAATGACCAATACCATCACAATTAAAACAAATTAAAGGAAGCTTACCTCTATACCTACTGTCAGTTCCCTTGTTCATTCTTTTGACAAAGTTGGCCACTTATTCATCATCTTCTAAGGCATCACTGATGCTACTATGTTCTTCTTTTTTCCTTCCCTTTTTCTTTGAATTTTTGGATTCGTTGAAGGTTGCTTCTTTTATATTTGGATTTTCATGTTTAGTTCTCATTTCATATGTTGTGAAGATTCCATGTAATTCGTCTATGCTTATTGAGTTTAGATCTGATCTTTCTTCTAGTGTTGATATATTAGGGTCAAATATCATAGGAAGAGATCTTAGTACCTTTTGAACAATTACATATTCTTTGATTTCTTCTCCCAATCCTATGATTGCATTTATTGTTTCATCAACTCGTAAAAAGTAAGTTGCAATATTCTCATCTTCCTTCATCTTAATTTGTTAGAAATGATCTCTGTAATTTTGAAGCTTTGTTGCTTTGACTTTTGAATCTCCTTCATAAAAATTTTGAAGTTTGTCCCAAATATCGTTAGAGGATTTACAATGTGCAACTTTGGTGAATATTGTTTCACTAAGACCATTATTCAGAAGTGGACTTTTGGCTTTGGAATTATTCTAACCAATTTTCAATGCTTTGTCATTTGTTCGCGGAACTGTTGGTGTTGTGTATCCATCTACAATTGATTGCCAAATTTCAAATCCCTGTGCCTGTATATATTTTTTCATCCTTATGCTCCAAAATGCATACTTTTGTCCATTGAACTATGGTATTCTATTTTTATAGAAGTTGTTGCTCTCCATGATCTACCTTTCAGTGATTAAACTGATTTCTGAAGGAACCTTCTCTGATACCAATTGTTGGATTACTGAGAGGGGGGGTGAATCAGTAATAGAAAAATTTAATCCTTTTTAACCATATAATACAAGTGTTATATCAATGTATCATTATCATCCAATAACTGTAGAGAAAATAAGCAATGAACAAATGAAAAATCATACACATACACAATACACCGGTGTTTTACATGGAAACCCAAAGAAAGAGAAAAACACCAAATGGTTTTTCTTATATGTCTTAAAGAATTACATTCATTGGAAGCACCAACTTCCTTTGTTTTCTAGCTGCAACTAGAAGGAGGCTCCAACCCCCTTGTTTCTTAGTCTACAACCTGAAGGAAGCTCCAACTCCCCTATTCTCTAGCTACAACCAGAAGGAGGCTACAACCCCCTATGTTCTTCGGCTACAACCACCTGTCCTTGCCTTGTCCAACCACCCTGAAGTAGAAGTAGAATTATGGAACCCCTGTCACACTATCATTGTGAGATATACCACTATAAAAATGTACCAATAAACCTGTACCATAAACAAGTGCATCAACCATGCACCAACCTGTATCAAAGAAGATGTAATCAATCTATACCATAAACAAGTTCATCCAACCATGTACCAAGTATGTACCAATCATGTTTCAACTAATCATCAACTATGACTCATCAATATGTACCAACATCATCAACTATACACCTCATGTATGTGCCAACCCATCAACTACTTGTCTCAACCATGTACCCAACATGTACCTCAACCAAAATCCATCATCAATATAATCATCCAAATATTATTTGTAACTCTATAATAGGCCTATTGTATATGATCACATACCTGCAAACCTTCCTTAACGTTAACAACAAGAGACTAGCATTTTCATCAAACTTTTCTTTAGTCTCACATGACTAGTTTTGGATTAGTCAACAACCCTAAATTGAAATAATAATAACTTTGTACTTATAATGAATAAAGATATAAAAATGATACATAATGTTCTTCAGTGTGGTTTAGGAAACTCCTCCAGGTGTCACTACTTGGAACCTCTCATAAAATTATTTATAGAAAAAATGGCATACATTGCTGAATTTTGGCTTATTCTAGAGAGTGACCTTGTAGAGAATTCCCCACAAAGAATATTTCTTGAATCAATATGAAACTATTACCTATCATGATAAATAATTCACTCTAACCAAAACATTTTATCTTACTTAATTTAGATCTTTTATGAAGACGTTATGACGTTTTTACCCGAAACACCTATTTTAGACTAGTTTCAGGACTAGCCACAAACCTTATTTTCCATGGAGTCTAACTCCAAAAATAAAACGACCCACAAGATGAATTGTTTACCATAGATAATTGGATATATTTCCTCAATGGTGTAGAAATTGCATGGTATGAATCACTCTAGAAAAAAATTTATTGTTAAAATGGTGAGATGACCTGTAAATAACATACCTTAGAAAGCATCATCAAAAGAATTTATCCTTCCTTCAATTATGGCCTTGTTTTCTTCACCTTCCCTCAGAAATTTGGCTTATATATACTTTGGTTACCTCAAAAACCTATATATATTCAATATTCTCAAGTTTTATCTAAAATGAGAGAGGCTTGCCTCTTATTTATACTCTCCAAGTAGCTTCCTTAAAAATATATTCTAGGTCACTTTGTCCACTTTCCTTATTTTAGGGTTAACCCACTTCTAATTTCTCCATTAAATTTATTATTTAAATAATTTATTTTTTATTCACTTTGAATTATTATACATTCGTCACTTCACTTTATTATTTACCTTCTAAAATATCTTAAACCACTTTGACTACTTTGACCTTTTAGGGCTTCTAGATGACATATGAGGGTCATCCAACTTCGTAAGACCATAACTCTCAAATATGTGACGTTCCACATACCACCATAAATGGAATGACATGTAATATCCATATAGAATAAAATTACTTGAAAATATATCAAAACTCATACCATTATCCATCAAACAAACTTGCATCCATTACCCAAACCTAGGTTCTCCAACTTCTCATGGCCATAACTCTGTAACCGTGAGAAGTTATGTGACGTTCCACATACCACCAGAAATGGAATGACAAGTAATATCCATTTAGGATAGTTTCACTGACAAATTCACTGACCTTCATCTCATTATTCCACTAATAAGCATGGGTTCTCTAACCATACTTATAAGATAAATCAATTTACAAAACGTCTTCCCGTTAGGGTTTCACCATAAGGGGACCACTTTGGAGTCCATCCATTTGGAATTATTATAAACCATGACAAGACAATAATGAGTCATCTTTACATAAATAAAAACATGGTTCCATTACCCAAACCTTTGTGCCATTGGGCTTTCCTCAAGGGTTGACATCAATGACAACCAACCTTAATCAACACAAACTTGTCTCTTCCTTTTCATATTTTCACGGATGCCTTAGCTACAACTTTGGGGGATGTTTTAGTACAAAGGGAAGGCCAGATTCCATATGCTATATACTTTTTCAACAAAAATATTTCACCTACTAAATTAAATTACTCTTTCACTGAAAATGAATTGTTGTCAGTAGTACATGTCATTAATAAGTTCAGACACTACATAACAGGGTATTAAGTTTTTGTACATATAGACCACTCAACGATCAGTTTTTTGATGAAAAAACCTATTACAAATGCTAGAGTGACTAGATGGTTGTTACTACTGCAAGAATTCAATATCACCATCATTGATAGACCTGAAAGAGATAGTTTAGTTGTTTATTTGTTTTCTAGACTCATTCATACAAGTGATAATGCACCAGTACATGAAAATTTTCTAGATGAGAATCTATTTGCTATTTCTAATTACATTCCTTGGTATGAAAATGTAGCCAACTATCTTGTAATAGTTAAGCTACCTCAGAATTTTTCCTCTCGAGAAAAACAAAGAATTATCCAGCTGAGTTCCATTTACATGTGGCATGATGATTGTTTATACTGTATTGGGCCTATTTGGTGATGAAAAGGTGTGTCTGGGAGGATGAGATGTATGACATCTTGAAATCCTATCAGGATGGTCCATGTGGAGGCCATTTTGTTGATAAAAGAACAAAATACAATATATTGCAGTCTAGCTACTATTGGTCAACTATTTTCAAGGATGCAAAGAAGTATCTAGCCATTTGTAATGATTTTCAAAGGATGGTAAAACCTACTGCAAATAATGAGATGCCTCTCCAAGATTAGGTAGTAATTGAACCTTTTCAGAAATGGGCTTTGGATTTTGTAGGACCCATTAACCCTATGTCTTGAAGGAAGAAGTACATCCTTGTCTGCACAGATTATGTGACCAAATGGGTGGAAGATAAAGCTTTATATTATGATAGCAAACAATATGTTATAGATTTTATTTTTGAAGAAATATTTACTCCCTTTGGTGTGCCTAGAGAAATAGTAACTGGCCAAGGATCCCAATTCACCTCCAATTTGTTCAAATCTATAACTGAATAATATAAGATTAAACATAGAAAATATTCACCTTATCACCCTCAAGCAAATGGGCAAGTGGAATAAACTAACAAGGTGATAGAAGCTATTCTTACCAAGATTGTTCAACTACATCATAAATACTAGGTTGATAGATTTCCTAAGGCCTTATGGTCCTATAGAACAACTTGGAGAAACACAATGGGCCATACACCTTATGAGTTGGTATATGGGAAGCAGGTGCTACTTCCCATAGAATTTCAAGTAAAAACCTTTAGGACTGCCATGAAATTAGGGATGGATTTGGATGAAGCTAAAAAGTAAAGGATATTGCAGTTGAATGAGCTTGATGATATTAGACAAGATGCGCTTCAAAGGACTACCCTTATACAAGAAAAAAGGGCTAAATGGCATGATAAATACATCAAGAAAAAGTATTTACAGTCAAGTGATTGGGCCCTACTGTATGATAGTAGGTTCAATAATTTTAAAGGTAAATTATCTACTAGATGGTTGGGACCCTATGAAGTTGATACAATTTAAAGAAATGGTTCAGTTAAGATAAATACTATTGATATTGATCAAACCTCTTTTGTCATGAATGGACATCGATTAAAGTTTTATCATAAACCTTTATTCAAAGAGAATTTTATCATACATGTTCTTCAAAATTCTAAAATGAAATTGGTAAGAAAGGAGACTTCTCCTCTTGTTGATCCACCATAGTAAGTTTGTTGTGTGAATTAATTTCACTCTGTACATATCTGTAAATAGGTGTGTCATTAGATAGAAATTTTGGTGTTACTAACAAAAACAAAAAGTTGATTTTTTTCTCATGTCGATAAACGAATAAGAGGACATCTTCCAAATGTAGGTTTATCCCTTTATCCATCCCTCGTAGATCATTTATGGAAAATGAGCTAAATGGATTTTTCTTTAATTTTTTCAGAATCCTGAAAATTTAAAACACCGGCGAGAAGGAATTGGCCCAGGCTTGAGAAAAATCCATGGGACAATAGATGGAGTTTTCTTTAAGTTTTTCAGACTCCTAAAAATTGAAAACATCGGCAAGCAGAAATAGGCCCGGGCTTGAGAAAACTCCATGGGACAATATATTTAGTTTTCTTTAAGTTTTTCAGACTCCTTAAAACCGAAAACACCAGCGAGCATTAACTAATATGAGCTTGAGAAAAATCTGCAAAATAGTAGTAGTTAGGTTTATTTTTATAATAAAATGGAAGTGGTAACAGAAGTAGTGATCAAATTGGTTCCAAAAAGAGGATTATTTTGAATCTCAACATGAGTTTGTCCAGCTACACAGTACCTTCTTGTTACAGAGCTTGGAGCCCAATCATTGAATTATTTTGCCTCATTTTCTGACACTTCTCTGCAATTTTAGAGTTTCTGTACCAGGTGTTGTTTGTTTTTTTACCTATATGGTCCTTTAGTAGAATAAAATAACATGTTCTCTTCCATAGAAGCAGAAAATGCCAACAATTTCCACAAAATGCAGCCTACAAAGTTCTAGTATACAAAATACGCCACCATGTACCTTATCCAATTTTCATTGAGTATCAGAATAAAATTTTGTTGTGATTAGCTACTAGATAGCATCTTTGTGTTGTTTTGTTACTGCAAATATTCTCTCTATGTTCATATAGTATTGGTAAAGTCTTTTTGTTGTTCTGGTACTACAACAATATTCACCTCTGTGTTCATCCAGTACTAAGGGAGAAGAACTGTGTTGGTCTTCTACTACAACAATTTTCTGCAGTGGTTCAGTACTAAGCTGTGATCTGGTACTAGTGATGAAGTTTTGGTAATTCTTATGCCATACTCAAAGGTTTTTTTTTGCTTGATACAAATGTTTCAGGTAATAAGAGGTGTAACCTCACTATTTTATATTGTTTTATTAAAGAATCATGTTAGTTGTGTACCAGATGTGTGGTTACTCTTATGCATCCTCCTTTCCTTAATTATTACAAATTTCCTACCCTGACCTTTTGAAATCTCGAGGGTATTTCTTTCTAAATAAATCATTCATATGCACTCAAATATTTTGATGGGCTGGTCATAATATGTTGAGAGTATGAAGTAATTATACCTTTAACAGGACCAATTCCATTCTCAAACACTTTGGTCAAAGACCTTTGTTCATATGGTGAATAAACATCATAGTGCCATGATCCAACATAATGTCATGTAAATGATTTATGAAAACCATGTCTTAATGTATGTTAAATACATGATTCTTTTCCAGTCACGCTGATGTTGAACGGTTGCATAACTATGAATTTTGGTCACACCGACCATATCTCCTGTAATCATTACCCAACATTACCGTGAACACAATCCGACGAAAACCTCCATATGACATTTTAAGTTATTCATGGATACGATTTCCCTTACCTCGCCATCATTACCACTGATTTGACCATTGTAATCTGAATTCCAACTTATAAACGCTCCTCTGGATGGATTTTCCATCTAGATGAGCATTATTCACCCATTCGTTTGTCATACAATCTCCATTCACATTGTGCTTTGACCCTTCATACCATTTTCACACTGTGATTTATCCCTTCATACCATTTTCACACTGTGCTTTGTCCCTTCATACCATTTTCACACTCTGTCCCCTTCTAGTACTCCACTGTATGAAACTTTGTTCTGGTACTAAACCCTTCTCCTACATTATGTTTCCTCATACGCTGTGAGAATTAATTTTAAGTCATCATGGGGGTTTATAGACATTAACTAGTGTTCCAATTATACAGGGAGATGCAGGAATACCAAGCTTGCAGGGAGAAATTTAAGCATGTTGGCTGGGTCACTTTCTTAGAAAAATTCGAAGGCCATCATGAGAGGGTATCTCTTGCCTTTTATCAAACCTATGACATCGATATTGTTCTATTAGCACAATATTGGTTAAGGTTCCATGTGTCAAGAGACACCTACAGTCAAGAAGAGCATAACCCCTAAGAAGAAGCCTACCATTTATGAGAAGGAAAAGTCTGTTGTGCCAAAGGAAGATCCTATTTCTACAAGAAAGAGTGTGAGGTTGAATTTCAAGGCTGCTAAGCATTTAACTAGCTGGGTTTTGAGTTTTTGCTAAGTGCTAGTTTCCCCTATGGTAAAAGGAAATACTCATTGTATAGTCAAGGCACTTAATTGAAATGGTTTTGTCACCATGAAAGACTACAAATTTCTCTTCACACATTCAAGATTGAAGGCACTGCACTTTTGGTTATGCTACCCACACTTGCACACAAACACAACGCAAGTGGTACTACCTAATGGTGTTGTATAATATTTCACAAAGGAAAAAAGATGCATACAGGTGCAACACAGTCGAGCGCTACCTATAGGCATTGCATAATATTCTGGCAGAGGCTAAATTGTGTAGAGTTATTCTTCCATTTTTGAGTCACTAATTTAAAACTTGGGTTATGAGCAATTGAGGATGTATTTTTGAAAACTAGAGGAAAGTTTTGTTCATAACATTCCAAATAAAAAAAAAACTCTCAGTTTTTCAAACTGTGTTTTGTTTTGAGAGATATTGGATATAGAAGTATGCGTTGCGTACTCTGCACAGTGGCACTACGTACTAATTTCATGTAGCGGTCACGATTTTGATATTCTCCTTGTTGGGATGTTGCCACATGTCAAGGAGAGTTTGAATGAATTCTCAAGGATCAATTAGATGTCAAGGGACACCTATACCTAATATTTAGCTCCCACAAAGGCCTCATGCAATGAGGTGGAGACATTTCATTAATGACTTCCAACAAATTCCTGAAAATCAATAGTTTACTGGATTTTTGTCTCTTCGATTGTTTCCAGCTATCTCCTAGGCTTAGAATCCAATCTAGGAGATGGGATTCAACCTCCTGAGGTTATTTGGATGCTATTTTATATTTAAAGAGGGAGATATCTCTTGGATAAAGGTGATTCATGAGCCAAGAGAGGCTAGAAAGAGATGTAGTAGGCAATTTTCCTGTGTGTGTTCATTTGTAAGCATGTGGGCATTTTTTGATTGCAAGCATTACTGCTATTGGAGACTCATGAGAGATGTGATATCATATTGTAACTCTTCTATATATATTTCTTATTATTTGAATATATTTCATATTTGAGGATCAAAGGATGTCAATGATTTATGGATCCCTAAGCAATAGAGGATCTGTTGTATTTTTCCCATCAGTCATTGTTTATATTCAAGTATTTGTTGATTCATTAAATTGAGAGGATATTTATTTATTGAACATTCTATCTTATGCTTTCCTTCTTGATTTCTTCCACCTATCAACATATAATCTTGTTTTCTGTTAAGCATCTTTTGTGCCTTCGATGAGTGGGATGTTTGTGACTCCATTTCCCATTGGTGTAGCATATTGATCTGTAGCTTGCAACCCTCTCTCTTTATTTCTCCATCTTGTTGATCCACCTATTCAAAACCAAATTATCTTTTACATTCTGATGGGTGTTGAGCTTACACTTTAGCAGTCAAAGTGTGACTTTCATTCCTAACATTTTTGGCACCATTGTCAGGGAAGGATTTGAGCATATTGAAAAGATCCCTGGGAAGAACAACATTGTATAGCTCCAACTTTAGATGGTGACTGAAGTTGGACACCTTCAAGACTGCACATTCACCATGGTGACTCCATTGTTCAGAATCTATTGGTGACTCCACTAGGGATGAGGAAAATCAAATGGCTATGAAGGCCATCCTGGTCAGGAGGTTTGCCCCACTTGATTTCTTAGCTATAGAGGATTATCCACATAATGTGCCTCTTATTGATGAACGGAAAGATCTGCTGCCCAGATTTTATGAAGGTAAGGATGACAACCCTGTTGAGCATGTTCATGAATTTCATTCTTTGATGTAGCATCTTCACATCCATCATGAAGATATATTGATGAAAATGTTCATGTATTCATTGGATGGGGATGCACGTAAATGGTATTTCTCATTACCCTCTTCCAACATTTCATCCTTGAAGGATTTCCATAGAGTATTCAATGAACACTGCAAAAGTTTTTATCCTTCTGACAGTATTTGTCATAACTATTGTGAGGGATATGTAGAATGTGCTCAAGATTTGTTAGATTGCTCTGTTGATTATAAAGATGAAAATTATTTTATTCACTATCCAAATGAAGATAAGAATGAACCTCTTTATCTTTCTTATTCCCGAGAAGAAAGTCTTCTAGATATCAGTCATGATTGTACTAATGATTTCATGGGTTCAGTTTCATTATATCATGTACCTTATGCATATGATGTCTCTGATTCGAAAGAAGAACCAATTGTAGAAGAGGATCTTTCTCTTTTCCTGCATGAGGTTTCCCATGATATCTTTTCACCTAAGATTGAAGAGAGAGATCGAGGGATTGTTTGATTTTTGGTGCAAGACCAAGGAGCCTTGGGCTCACCTATATTTGACGAATACTCTAATGAAGAAGAGCAGATCCATTTTTATGATTTGAGGAGCAACCAACTAGTTTATGACAGCTATGAATCAGATGTTGATGAAGAACAACTGTGTATAGAAATCATCCATCCAGAAACTCCCACAGAAGAAATTCAATAGTCACCTTCTCAAATCAATGAGCTCAAATGTATTGTGTTGGAACCTGGATCTGCATAAGACACCAAACAATCTATCATCAATAGTGAATCTAGCATACAGTCTTATTCATATTTGCAAGCATCTGAAGGTGGCATCCATGATCAGCAAGAGGATATGCAGAGACTTTCAGATATTCAATTGAAACAACAACAAGAGGTATTTGTTTTTAGTATTATACATCCATTTGCTAATTATTTCGAGTCTCTGAGCAGCTTGGATGTCAGAGCACTTTTTTCAATTGAAGGATGGTTGTCCTACTCTTTTGAAATGCATTTATGTATTCTTTGGTTCCCTACATTGATCATTTCCAGATCAAGATGCTTACCAATCAGTCAGATACTTGTATGGATTCATTGGAATCATGCTTTTACCTAATTTAAAGAAACATGCTTGATTAGAGTAGGAGTAGGAAGAAATAATATCATTTTGAGCATTCCCTTTTTGAAAATTTGCAGTAGTCAGATTTTAGCAAGTTGTTTTCAGCAGAAACCAGTTTTCAGTTTATAGTCATTTTGAATTTGAATAAAGGAGCATAGGTTCTTCTGAGTAGAGAGGTTTTCTTGGACAGATATGGAGGATGGACAAGGCACGGGTCTACAAGTTCTTGGCAGCTCGTAGGGAGCATTTCATCACCCATGGAGCTTATGTTAGGACAAGATTGGTTAAGGTGCCAAGTGTCAAGAGACACCCATAGTCAAGAAGAGAATAACCCCTAAGAAGAAGCCTTCCATTTATGAGAAGGAAAATTTTGTTGTGCCAAAGGAAGACCCTCTTTCTACAAGAAAAAGTGTGAGGTTGAATTTCAGGGCTGCTAAGCATTTAACTAGATGGATTTTGAGTTTTTTCTAAGTGCTAGTTTCCCCTGTGGTAAAAGGAACTACCCATTGTACAGTCAAGGCACTTAATTGAAATGGTTTTTTCATCATGAAAGACTACAAATTTCTCTTCACGCATTCAATATTGAAGGCACTACGTTTTTGGTTATGCTACCCACACTTGCACACAAACGCAGCGCAAGTGGTGCTACCTAATGATGTTGCATAATATTTCATAGAGGACAGAAGCTGCATATAGGTG
>ML843524.1:106400-125984 GCA_009831015.1 Picea engelmannii
AGGATTGGTCCCACAGGCTCCTTGAAGCACTATGGGCCTACAGAACTACCTGGAGAAACACTATAGGATTTTCTCCCTATGAATTAGTCTATGGAAAGAGTGTTGTCTTTCCTGTGGAATTTGAGAAAAAAACCTTAAGGACTTCTTTAGCTGCCAACCTTGATCTAATCGATGCATAGACATCCAGGCTGCAGCAGCTTAATGAACTAGAGGAGAAAAGACTAGATGTCATTCAGCAAACAACCATAATTCAGCAGCAGAGATCAAAATGGAATGACAAAAACATCAAAAACAAGCAGTTCCAAAAAGGTAATTGGGCCCTATTGTATGATTCCCGGTTCAAAGAATTTCAAGGAAAACTGCGTACAAGATGGCTTGGACCTTACGAAGTAGACACAGTTTTCCCCAATGGAATAGTAATGCTCCTCACAATCGATGACTCCAGAACCCCGTTACTTGTAAATGGTCATCGGCTCCGTCTGTACCAACAACCTATTTCTAAAGAAGATTTTAAGGCTACATGCATGGAAGACGCCCATTTTCTCTTCCTCGAGGGGGTTTCTACCCCTAATAACAATTAATTCTTTTAAGATTGATTTTCTTTAGTGTTAGATTAGATTAGATTTTGTTTTCTAATAATCCCTGTCAAGAAATACCATGCTACAGTCGTTTTTGCAGATTCTCGATCGAAGCACAACCACCAGAAGTGGACGATTCCACTTCAGAGAGACGAGCTTTCACGATGCTGAAACACCGTTGTTCAGTACTGTTAACTTTCACGATGCTGAAACACCAATGTTCAGCACTGTTGACCTCCATGCTACTGAAATACC
Source organism: Picea engelmannii (assembly GCA_009831015.1). NCBI lineage: Eukaryota > Viridiplantae > Streptophyta > Pinopsida > Pinales > Pinaceae > Picea > Picea engelmannii. The sequence goes on from ML843524.1 coordinate 107,234, forward strand.
ACCGCTCAACACTCTTGACTTGATTCTGAGGCCGAACCACCATTCCGCACTTTTGACTTTTCTCTGTTGCCGAAACACCACTGTCAACAATCCGCCCCTTTCCTTCATTACTGAAACACCAAACTCACACCTTTTTCCCCATCACGGTTTGACACCCTTTTTTCCACTCCTTCACCATCCTTCATCGACGAAACAACTTCGTCCAGCAATTGTTTTGCCTTTCCCATTCTGATGTTGAAACACCATTACTCAGCACTGTTGACTTTTTCCCCGATGCTGAAACTCCACTGTTCAACACTTTTTCTTCCCATTCCCAAAACACTACAGTCCACCATTTCCTCACCATCCTTCATCGATGAAACAAATCTGTCCAACAATTGTTTCACCTTTCCCATTCTGATGCTGAAACACCACTACTCGACACTGTTGAATTTTTCCCCGATGTTGAAACACCACTGTTCAACACTTTTTCTTTCCATTCCCAAAACACTACAGTCTACCATTTCCTCACCATCTTTCATCGAAGAAACAACTCCGTCCAGCAATTGTTTCGCCTTTTATTTTTCCGTTGTTGAAACACCATTGTCAGCAACCCGTCATCATTTTCTTTTTCCGTTGCTGAAACACCATTGTCAGAAACCCTTCATCATTTTCTCCGATGCTGAAACACCACTATTCAGCACACTCAACTTTTTCACGATGCTGAAACACCATTCTCCAACACTTTTGACTTTCTTCCGATGTTGAAACACCACTGTTCATCACGTTTGACTTTCTTCTGATACTGAAACACCATTCATCAGCAGTTCTTCATCTATAGCAATTGTTTTGTTCTTCTCTGTTGCTAAAACACCAGTCTTTCACCATCATCTATCAGCAAGATTCTACGCCCTCAGATTATAGTTCATCAGCAAACCCTCGACACAATCAAAGGTCTCCGCCACGACAGGACTACCACGGACAGGCATGACATCTTGTTGGCAGAACGAATCAAACGGTAAGGCGAGGTACGTAAATATTATGTAATTCAGTTAGACTATAGTTAATGAGAAAGATTTTAAGCCATTATGACCATTCAAGTGCCATTATTACTAATCGCACTTGAAGGGAGGGGAAGTACACGTCAAATCCGCGATACCATCATTTCATCTGATTTCACCGCCGCCATCCCCACTTCATCACCTTTTCACGCATTTAACCACTATTCCTGCATATAATCCCTCGGAAAACTTACTTTGTGCCAGAGTTGATACACAAACTCTCGACGTTGTATCTTACTAAGCTAGTATCCATGGGAGGAGATGTCATATGCAAAGAACCCACCACCACAGCGCTGCTCGAACACTATCCAGCAGCATATCAAATCTTCAAGCAAGCAGGGTGGCTTAATTACTTCCGCAGGCTTCAAGGATATAATGAACAGCAAGTCCTACAGTTTGCCCGAAATCTTCAGGAGAACCACTCTGTCGTCGCATGCATCCTTATATCTGTAACAGAAGATGACATAGCAGCAGTCTCAGGCCTCCCTAGCAATGGCACTCGTATGTTCAGTCGAAATCATATCATCATGGATGTCCAGCAGAGCTTCTTTCTGCCTGAGGAAAGAATTGTATTGAAGGGCAGAGGTGTTCAGCTCAGTTCACTGCCACCCCCGTGGCCGGAGGTCACCAGATTCATCAAGCACTACCTGACTTGTGAAGGTCGCTATCAGGTAGTCTATCAGCACGACTTCATTTTTCTTTCTCATTTAAGGCATAAAAAACGGGTCAATCTTCCCTATTATCTGCTGGGTTGTTTGAAGAATATGGCACATTACTGTCGAAAGGCCAAAGATCCAACCCTGTCACTTACCCACCACCGTCTTGTTCAATTACTCATCAATAGGGTTTTTGACCAACAAAACCATCCACTAGATAACCCACCCATAAACCCTCAACCAGCTGTCGAAATTCCTCAAGAGCAGCAACAACAAAACCCCCCAGACTTCCCTGAAGTACCTGATATCCCGCCCACAAAACCAACCAGTCCAGTCCATTCCCCTACCCCACCAAATCCACCACATACCCTACCAGAGTCATCCACTCCTGCCCTTCATATTCTCAGTGATGACTCTGAACCAGAAAATGTCGCATGCCCTATCATTCAGGAAAGACCTCCACGAAAACGAAAACAGATTGCCCCCTTTCCACCCTTCTTGCACAAAAAGAGAACAAGAGCCTCAATGAGGCCACCCTTGATGACCACTACCCTAGACACCCCACCAATTCGACTAACACCCCATCCACCTCCAACCTCCCCAATCCCAGGATCTTTGCCTTTTTCAACTACGGGCACTAAAACACAAGAACCAGATGCCCAAGGTATTGTAACACCATCTGTCTCACATAAGGTAGCTGAAACACAAGAACCAACTACCCACTCAGTGGCTAAAACACAAGAACCAGCCATAGTTGAAACACAAGAAACAACTACGGATGAAACACAAGAACCAACCGCTGCTTTTGACAGGGAGTTATAGGAACCAGATGCCCAGACATCATTTGTTTCAAATAAAGTAGCTAAAACACAAAAACCAGCTACCCATCCAGTGGCTGAAACACAAGAACCAGCCATTGACTTCAAAATTGAATTTCAAGAATCAGAGGCCCAGAATGCTACAACACCACCCTCCTCAGGTCAAGCAGCTGAAAAACCAGTGACAGATTCAGTGGTTGAAACACAAGAACTAGCCACTGACATAGAAATTGATATACAAGAATTAGAGGCTCAGGGGGCTGCAACTTTACTTTTCCTACACCAAGAAGTTGAAACACAAGGAGCAGCTTCCATACCTACAGTTCCTCCTCAAAAACCAGAAGCAACAATGGCCACTGTCTTGGAAGAAAATGAGTTTTTAAAGTCTCAAGTGGAAGCATATCAGCAAGAACTAGCGAGGGCAAGGAAAGCATATGAAAAAGAACTAGAGTCGTACACCTTAGCTCGAACAACAACCTCATCCGAGAAAACTACAGAGAACTTGTGTAAAGATTACATGTGTTGCCAATGTGGAGATATTTACTATCAAGCAGGCTATAAGATAATTCAAGTGCCAGTGCCAGGAGCAGCCCCCATTCCTTCACCTTTTGTAGCCAAGGCAGAACCTGCTGCAACATAAGAACCGGTAGGCCCTTCCAAGCTAAAAACTGAACCTGCTGCAACACAAGAACCAACAGGCCCTAGCAAGCTCAAGACTGAACCTGCTGCAACACAAGAACCAGCAGGCCCTCTCAAGCTTAAGACTGAGCCTTGCATTGCAACAAAAGAAGCACCTACCTTTGTCAACAAGGCTGTATAGACAGTTCCCATGGAGGAATTTACACCTCCCAACCAGATCAATATCTCCACTTCCAGGGAACAATCTACTCAAACCTTACCACATCCCACTACTTCCAACGCTAAAACACAGACTCAGCTATGGGATGAACACACAGAAATACAAAAATGGAAGAAAGAATATGATGAAACTCAAGCCAAAAACCTGCAAGTGCACAAACAAATCTGGATCAACCATACTTACCCAAATTGGGAAGTATTAGAACAGATACGCCAGGAAGCTCGTGAGCTTAAGAAGAAGAACAAAGAATTGAAAGGCAGATTGGTCCTGGTATTTGATTTGGTGCAGAAGCTACTGGCCACAAGGAATCCATCTTGCAACTACTCCTTATTCTTGATGGAGAGACTCACATGGTTTCAGATCAATTCCATCATAGAAGGTAAACCCCATGAAGTAATACAATCAACAAATTTTATCAAAACTTTTGTAGCTGCCTCTACCAGGGATCAACACCTCCTCTATGAGGCATACTTCCATAATGAGGCTATTCCAGAAAACAGGTTGCTAAACATAAATCCCCTTGTTGGGGACGTTCAAATTCGAGCATTTACTTCCTTTCTCCTCAATCAAATCACTTGGCAAGATGACTTTTTGGCTGCCAAGCACAATGAAGATAATCACCTCCTCTGGATTAGACCAGAACCACAGAGGGCAACTACCTTTATCTCACAATATTATGAGTTCTTAAAACAACTAGGATTGTGAACACATCATCATATCCATAGAGATTACTGCCCTGCAGGCCAATAACCTATTTTGGCAGCAATCCACGAAGAAGAGACAACAACACAATCCTTTTGGTCCTGCCAACTTAGAAGTAGCAATTTCTAGGATACCCAACTATATCCAGTGTGTTAGACATTGCGCTGAAAATTGGATAGGGTATAGGTTTTATTTTCCCATTCTCTGGTTGCCAATAGAAAGGTATCAAGTCAGTTATAAGCTTCCGAAGAAGGCAGAAACAACAGCATGGCAAAGATTGCAGTAGGTGCAAGGGTTCAGAACGCCGATAGACAGTACCTCCCACAGTTATAGCTTGAGTAACTTACATGATCAGAGTCGGTATCCAGACTCTGATTCAGAGTGAGTTGCCTGAGGACACGCAACACCTTGAGTTGGGGGGGATGTTAGGACCACACAATGTACATTTTTTCTTATACTTTTTACCACTATTATACTCTTGATCACCCATATTTAGACTCATACTATCACTTTATCTGATCATCCCAAAGGTATACAACGTCCCTTCTCATTACTATACATTTAATCTGTTTTGCATAATATTTTACATCACTCTCGTACTTGACCATTGATTAGAAATGCATAAGTGTTCAAAACTGAAGATTAGCATTTGAGGCCTATTGTTGAAACACAGAACTGTCCAAGGTCGTTGTTGCTGAAACACAGAACTGATGTTGAAACACGGAGCTTCTATACAGTCCGAGGTCGCAGATGCTGAAACACGGAGCTGCCTTATAGTTCGAAGACGTAGATGCTGAAACACAGAGCTGCTATACAGTCCAAGGTCGCAGATGTTGAAACACAGAGCTGTTACACAGTCCAGAGTTGTAGATGCTGAAACACAGAGGAAACCGCCAGGACCGACGATGCTGAAACTCAAAGGAAGTCGTTACAGTCAAGCGGTCAACAAGAATGCTGACATAGTCAGAGCGCAATTCACGTGGCTGAAAACAACCCGCGAATTGTGATGATGAAACAACATCAGCAACAACGAGAAGAAGTTGTTACACCAGTCGTAACAGCAATACCCCATTCAGCTCCTGTAATAGCATTCTATTGCGGAAGACTAGGACATACTATGCTGGTTTAGAAAGTAGATCCGACTAAGGATAGGACTCAGATATGAATTGTAATTATTGTATCGAAGGGATTTCCTCTTTAAATAAGAGGAAATCATCATTCGAGAGATCCAATTTTTGATGTATTGAAGCAACTCCAGAGAAGCAAGACATATTCCATTTTCCAAATTGTAATGTGATATTTCGATAGATGAATATAAGACTGCTTTGAGTATCCTTCTCTAGCTTTTTCGTTTCAGGGGAATCTTGTGAGAAGGGAGGGCCCACCTTCTTCACAATATTCACCCATTAGTTTAGAAGTGTAATAGTATAGTCTATGTTTATGCTTTGATTTAACTGTCGTTTGCTGAAACACTGTTTTTAATGGATTCCGCTTTGCTGAAACACTACTGACTTTGTCTTAGTTTATTGAATGAAATTCGTAATTCTTTTCATTAGCAATCTTGTGTGATGATTTTATGAGGCTAGCCAGGGATCGGGTTAAGGGTTCCTACTCAGAAAGGAAGGAATCAAAACACCTTGTCTTCTGTAGATTTCATTTAATTCTGCAAGTGTGCTAGCCAGAGAATCGGGTTAAAGGTTCCTGCTCAGACAGGAAGGAATCAGAACATCCTGTCCTCTGTAGATTTCATTTAATTCTGCAAGTGTGCTATCCAGATAATTGGGTTAAAGGTTCCTGCTCAGACAGGAAGGAATCAGAACATCCTGTCCTCTGTAGATTTCACTTAATTCTGCAAGTGTGCTAGCCAGGGATCGGGTTCAGGGTTCCTACTCAAAAAGGAAGGAATCAAAACACCTTGTCTTTTGTAGATTTCATTTAATTCTGCAAATGTGCTAGCCAGGGATTGGGTTAAGGGTTCCTGCTCAGAAAGGAAGGAATCAAAACACCTTGTCTTCTATAGATTTCAATTACTTCTGCAAGTGTGCTAGCTAGGGATTGGGTTAAGGGTTCCTGCTCAAAAAGGAAGGAACCAAAACATCCTGTTCTCTGTAGATTTCCATTATTTCTACAAGTGTGCAAGCCAGAAACTGGGTTAAGGATCCCTGCTCAGAAAGGAAGGGATCAGACTATCATGTTCTCTGTAAACCTCAACTTCACAAGTGTGCTAAACAGAAATAAGGCTTAAGGATCCTGCTTAGAAAGGAAGGAACTAGATGGATTTGTTCTCTATTAGATAGAGTTAATTGTCTTCTGCTTACTATTTTCATGAAAGAGTGTTATTACTGAAGTCTCTGTTTGAGAGTAAGGGTCATGTTCTCTGATTGAAGAATAGTTGTTCTTTCCCATTGCAAGTGTTATTCTAATGTAATCTAGGATTCTTAGATTAATCTTTAAAGATCTGCAATAGGGAAGTTGCTTTCCTGTGATTTAATTCAGAACTTTAGTTTATTCAAGCAAGTGTGATTAGTATAAGTTTATTTAATACAACACTAAGCTGCTTTTGGAATTGAGCATATATAGTGCGTGGTTATCTTTGAAATAAAAAGACTTCCCTGGGTTGATAATTTATGTATCACTTGATTGTTTGAATCAATTAAGCAATTATAGTGACCAACATAAATGCTTAGTATTGATGACGTACCTTAGGATGATAACCATCATCGATCCTCTTTTCTTCCGCCTTTGGAAGTTCACAAAAACATACACTCTGTCTTCCCTCCCGATGTTACCAATGCTCCGCAATCTCCCATCATCACACAAGATACTCTTTCTGAGGGGAATATGGGTAATATCTCTACTACGATCGTTATTGATATTTCGATCATAGAAGGCATTGTGGAAAACATTAACCTCGATGCTAATTGCAAACCCAAAGAAGTGATCTCTTACACCACACTGTTTAAAGAATTTCGTGATGTCTTTTCTTGGAGCTATGAGGAAATGCTAGGGATCGACCCTTCGATCATCGTGCAAGAAATAAAGACTTACCCGGGTGCAAAACCTGTTCGACAAAAAATCCGCCCGGTTCATCCCAAGAAAATCGCAGCCATCAAGGCAGAAGTTGAGAAACTTTTAAAATCTGGCTTTATCTACCCTGTCCCTTTGACAGAATGGGTCTCCAACCTTGTTCTGGTTGTCAAAAAATAGGGGACCATCTGTGTCTGTGTTGACTATCATGATTTTAATAAAGCTTATCCAAAGGACAACTACCAATGCCCTTCATCAAACAAATCATTGATAATTGTGTTGGGAGCATAATCTTTTCTTTCATGGATGGCTTCTCCGGGTATAACTAGATTGAAATTTTACCTACTGATCAACATAAGACAACCTTTATCTGCCCATGGGGAGCTTTCGCCTATCGAAAGCTACCTTTTGGTCTCAAAAATGTTGGTTCTACTTTCCAGCGGGCCATGTCGTACGCTTTCCATGATATAAAGCATATCGAAGAACCTTACCTCGACGACTTACCTACCCACTCATCCAATTGATCAAATCACGTTGATCACTTACGGGCTATTTTTCTTCGATGTCGGTTCTACCGTATCTGCTTGAACCCACATAAGTGTATTTTTGATGTCGAATCCGGTCGACTCCTCAATTTTTTTGTCTCTAAAGACGGGATTCAGGTGGATCCCTTCAATATTAAGGCTAGTCTAGCCTTACCCCCACCTACTAGTTTGACTCAACTCCAAAGTTTGCAAGGAAAATCAAACTTCCTTCATCGTTTCATTTGTAACTACGCTGAGATAACTAAAGGATTCATCTGGAATGACATCACTGAACGGTCATTTGATGCTCTCAAGCATGCCCTAATCCATGTACCTTTGTTGCATCCTCCGGAGTATACAAAGGACTACATCCTTTACTTACTTTCCCCCACTTCCACTATTGCAATGGTGTTAGTTCAAGAGGACCCCAACGGTGAGGAACATGTGATCTATTACCTGAGCAAGAGTCTATTTGGAACTGAACTCCAATATTCACATGTACAGAAACTAGCTCTGGAAGTCATCATCGATGTCCAGAGATTTCACCATTACATCTTACTATGCACAACCACTGTGATTGTAGAATCAAACCCCATGTACCACGTCTTGACACGTCAAGTGCTCGGGGGAAAATACTCTAAATGGATCGTCATCCTTCAGGAATTCAGTCTTCAATTTACAAAGTCCAAAGCCAAAAATTCCCTGGTGTTTACAGAGCTCATCTGCGATCTCCCCCATGTTGATAAAGACATCAAACCTCGAGATTCTCTCCCTGACGAAACTCTTTTCCTCATTAGCACCTCTAATCCTTGGTACGGAGACATCATCCTTTACCTCCAAACCCAACGCTTTCATCCTAACACTTCCCGTGAAGAGCGTCAACGTATTCGCCACCATTCTCGCCATTATCTCATCATCAATGATACCTTATATCATCTATTGATACTATCCTTCGACGATGTTTGACTCATGTAAAGGCTAAACGCATCTTGAACAACTTTCGCCTTGGAGCCTGTGGCTGTCACCTTTCGGGGATGGCCACAGCCCAAAACATTCTACGTGTCGGCTATTTTTGGCCCTCGATTTTCAAAGATTGTATTGAGGCAGTCAAAAAATGCCCACCCTACCAAGTTTTTAACAACAAGGAAAGCACCCACCCTACTACGTTGTACCCCATTATCGCCATCGGCCCCTTTGCCAAGTTGGATATCGATTTCATGCAATGTAAACCTACCTTAGCTGGGGGGCATGGTTATATAATCATCGTCGTCGACTACTTTACCAAATGGGCTGAGGCTATGCCTACCTTTCTGAACGATGTTCGTACCGCAACTCTTTTTGTTTTTAACCACATCATAACTCGTTTTGGTGTACCATGCGCCATTGTCACTGATCATGGTGCACACTTTAAGAACCAGATGATGAGTGAATTGCATGCCAAGTTGGGTTTTCGCCATAAAAACTCATCCCCATACTATCCTCAAGCCAACAAACAAGTTGAGGCCATCAACAAGGTCCTCAAAACCATGATTCAACGCATGGTAGGGGAAAATAAGACATCCTAGCATCTACAACTTTTCTCCGCTCTCTGGGCTTACAATACTTCCATGAAAACCACAACTGGATTTACTCCTTTCCAGTTAGTATATGGCATCGAATCCGTTTTACCAATCGAGTGGGAGATTCCATCTTTGAAACTTAAAGTAGAACTCCTACCCCATACTTCTGCCGAAGAAGAACGTTTCTTATATCTCTCCAAACTGGACAAAACACGTTGTGATGTCACTCTCATTAATGAGGCACATCAGAAACAGATAAAAAATCAATATGACAAATCCATCCATCCTCGGACTTTTGCAAAAGGAGACTTAGTCCTCGTCTATGATCAGGCTCGTGAAAAATTAGGGACATGTAAGTTAGAACCTCTGTGGCATGGCCCTTACATTGTGAAATGTGTTCTACACAAAGGAACCTACGAGTTAGTTGATTATGATGGAATTTCCCTAGGGGAGCCCCATAACGGGATTTACCTTAAAAAGTACTATGCCTAGATCACCTAGCATGTGTACATTGTACATTATTGTATTTTAGTTTGCTGTGTTTGTTTCTTTCACATGCTCGAGTCTTTACCTTTTCCACTCATAATTGTACCTTGTGTTTTCATGCACAGATGGCGTCTTCCTTTCCTATATTTGTCAGGTTTGCGGATGGCGCTAGTCGACACACTCGGAACATTGCTTCGGCAACATGGGTCATTTAACAATTTGATGAGATGGTGAGTTCAAGAGGTATTTGCTTAGGACCAGTGACTAATAACATGGCAGAATATCATGCTGTCATCGGACTCTTGAACCAAGCTTCCTCCCTAGGTATCTCTCGTATCATTGTTAACCTAGACTCCCAACTCGTGGTCTATCAACTCAACCATATCTATGCTATTCGTAATCCTATCCTGCTACATCTCCACCTACAAGTTCGTCATCTTGAACGAATATTTGATTATATCGAATACAGACATATTCCACGAGAACTCAACAATGTTTCAGATTTGTTATCTAATTACATCATGGATAGGTATCTCGCCCACAGATAAGATTTCATAAAGGAAAACAAACTGTACATCACATGTAAATTAAAACACATCACATTAAACGCATCATCATGTACAAATGTTTTGGCACTGTAAAAAATCGGAACTGTATATATATACATAGCGTGACTGAAAATGTTTTGATTACATCAAAAAAGTATTTAGAAGAGAAAAATGTTCGGTCTTTACAACCATACAACATCGTTCGACAAGTCATACAAAAAATAAAATCACCAGAGAGACTCTAATCTCCCTGCATTGCATTGTGCTGAGAGTAACATATCACTGTGTGCACTACACGTCTCAGCAGAGAATTAACATTCTTTGGCACTCCCACAATGTGCCTCTGTAGATGTAAAGTCACTTCTCTCCTCCGTAGAGGAGGAATGCCCATCGTGAGGCCTTGAAGGTTTCTTTCAACCTCCTGGAGACCTATCACTGGTGCCCCTGGATCTGCTGCAATCGGAGCACCCCCATGACGTCCTGGTACTGGTATCTCAGTCGGGCACACTGCTCCCTTTTCTACATGTTGAAAACAATACATCCATTAAAAAANATATATATATACGTTAAAAACTTAAAAATAAAAAACTATACAAGGTGTTGCTTAGTCTCTCACCTAATGCATCTGAATCTTCCCCCGCGGGTAGAATCAAATCCATGCTCCCAAAAAATTCCACCTCGGCATACGAGAAGTATTCTATCCAAATATGTTGGCATCTCAAACAAGCAAAGAAGTCACCGGTGAAACAAAAATATGACTCTGCCACTAGTCTCAGAGACAGACTAGTCCACCGTTCCATCCGTGGTTCTTCCACTGCTCATACTGCCAATGCTATCTGAGGTTGCATCTGGGAGATACACTCTAAGAAAAATGAGATCAAGAAAGAGTCGTATCTGAACTGTTTCTTCCCCATCCTACACTGCGAAACTTGTTCCTTCACATTCCGAAGAAACCCTGCGCTCCAGTTAAACAATGTTGGCTCCAAACACTATACGCCATAAGCTACCTGTGATCTCGACGCTAGATGTGTGCTAGTGCTTCCTGTCACACTAGTGATGGAGAACAAAATAGACCAAAGGGGTAACTCTCTGATATCCTTGATTGGGATTCTACCCCCCACCAATCTTTCTCCTGGGACACAATGACGTGCCAGAAACATGCCCACTTTCTCAGGAAGCGCCCTCTGTCCAGAAAAGATATAGGAACCCCTCTTTTCGAGAGGCCAATCAAGAAATATATGTCTTCCAACTCAATGGTTAGAAGCTATGTTCCGATCTGAAACCCTTTCTCTGTGACATCCCACAAGCTGATTATCTGCTCAAGTAGAAGAATCTCCTTCTTCATCTTTTGCAATTTGAATAATTTTAGTAGGCCACAAGCTCTCAACGCAGCCCACGTGCGGGGACTCCGCAAAGCAGCCAAATCATTGAGATCATGCTCTCGTTCTTTCCACTCTATCATGGTCACCGAAATCACCTACAAACAAAAAAAAAACAAAGAATTTCATTATTCAATTTTTCGGCAGTTTCTTAAGCAATTCAAAAACTTGAAATCTAATGCCCACACTATTCAAAAAGGACCACGCCCTCTTTTTATCACTCAACAATCATCACGCAACAACAAAATGTTTTTAAATAAAAATAATTTTCATGATGGATGCATGGCCACATTCTTGAGTTTTTTATTGATTCTTTGACAAAAAATTACCCATCTACTCAAGTGTCAAGGATTTGGCATCTTTGCTATCACCTTCTAAAATGTTTTTGCGAAAGAATGTCTTTTTCCCATCATTTTTAATAGAGGCCGATTTGATTTTTTTTGGAAGCGACCTAGGGCTTCGTTTTTTAATTTAAATATTGCTATGAAAATGAATATTAAACCATGTAATTGAAAGAAGGGGAGATGAAGATATACCTGGTCCAAACGTCAAGAGAAATGGTCAACCGTAGCTCCGGTATCAAGTGAAACAAGATCCACCTCCAAAGTAAGAATCTCCACTGCTACAAATCCTTATGCAAAATGAAATGGTAAATGAATATTTTTCTTGTATTACTATTTATAAATTTCCATTTTTTATAAGGTATAGTTATTTATGGGTTTCTCTGAAAATATAATGGTTTCACTAAACCTCTGGATTGCAGTTTTGACACCGCAGGTTTCCAAGCAGTTATGATCGTTTGTTTACCTTGTCACATCCATGAGCATAGTCTTAGTTCATTTTCAAGCTCGAAAATATGAGAACGCACCAGGTAGACTTTTATATCTTTTTCATACCCGCATGGACACATGAAAAAGGAACCCCCTGGAGTCATCTTTAAACTCTTTTTAGACTCTCTAAATATGAAAATATCGTCGAGTGATATTTCTTCCTTTCACACTCGTTAAAAGGTTCGAAAGGGCGTCTTTCGAGTGGTAGTTTATCTCTTTTTTAGCCTCGTGAGACTAACTGTACGAAAAAGGAACTGAGAGATTTCTCTTTTAAGTGTTTTTCTAGACTCTATAAACATGAAAAACCTTCGAGTTTTATGTCTTTGGACTCGCTAAAACAAACATCGACAAGCCCATACGGGACCGAACCCTTACTTCTTCTGGTTTGTTAAACAAAGGAAGAGGAACTTACCGAAGGTGAGTTATATCGAGCATGTGTTACCCTCCTCGAGCTCGTTAAATTAAAAAGAGGTACTCATCTATATAGATGGGGGAAAATTTGAAAGAAGAAAGCCAAGTAGTCTCTTGAGAACATTACCAAGTAATTCTTAGAGTCGCCCTTGAAAATGACACTTTGTCTTTTGCACGCATTATAATCTGTTGAACCTATGCACTGAGCCAATCCTTGGAGTTTCTTTCACTCCTCTGGGTCACCTGACATAAGTCACAACATCCATTGCATCATCAAGTTTTGGTCCATGTCATGTTTCTTCTTTCGTGCCCCAGTGTTCAAGGAAAGTATCTGCCTCTAGAGTCAGCCATCACAAATATCTTGTCTCAAAACCCATGTCAGTCCATGTTCATTTGATCTACCAATTACATCTCTATTTCTATTTCATATCGTTGATGGAGGATACATTAAGGCCCTCCTTCGACAAGCCTATTCCTGTCGACTTCAACACATTATCCAAGAACTAGGCTTAGAAACCAGTTAGTACTTTGGGACCTGCATGCCTCAATGGCAGGCCTCCTCACGTCTGACATCAATTTTACACCATTGACCTTTGATCAGATGATTCTGCGGATGTTCAACTCTAGCTCATCCATTCACATTCGTTGGAATGTACTAGGGTGCCTTGGGAATCATTGACATTAATGGTGATTTCCCTCGTGCTTGTTAACGGTTTAATTCATTGATCGGTAATCAAATGGTTTCTGCCATGTTCGACATCAGGACATCTATTCATGTGGTTAGATTTGTACTACATCGGGATCGATAAGAAGACCCTGGGTTGAGTGATCACTTTGATATGTACTTTTCCCAGGTTGTGAAGGAGTTTCTCTTGAACAATGACACATATATTGTTACATAGATCCACTTTGTATTGGTCGTGGCTATGTTTTGTCATCTCGTAGATCCACTGTGTATTTTTCATGGCTACGATCAGTTCAGGTCATCAGAGTATAGATCCACATTGTATCCTTGGTGGCTATGCCTTTTTATCGATACAATTATGGATCCGCAATGTATTTTATGGCGGCCATATCTTGCAAGTCTTGATCATCCAAGCATAGGTATGTCTGCCTTGGGTTTGAAACATGTCATAATATTTGTTGGATGTTTGTGTGTAGCTTCTGTCAGGTTCTCCATGTCTATACCCTTGCTTGAAAGTATACAAAGAATTTCAGTTATCATTTCTCATCTTCTAACTTCATACTTTGGGGGGTAATCTATTACACATCAACATTACTCGCTTTGATAAGTGTCGCAAGTGTCGCATGTTTCTCACAACTGTCGCAAATGTCAAGAAAATCATACTGCCATGATGACAACACTAAGGAGACACTTAGAATACCTCAAACAACTCATTTAGAGGAAGAGGGATGGTTAACTAAAGTCAGGTATCTCTTGCCACCTGAAAGAATCTTTCAAACTAAGGTTTTAGAAGAGAGCGCTCCCCTACATCATGCTTAGGATCACTGGCGGTCCCCTATAAGGTGCTAGGGAGAATTATAACACCAAACTGCCCCTTTGAAGGAGCGCTACATATCTTTAGAGCACTGGCGCCCACCTTGAGCCTACTAGGGAGCGCTATAGCGCCCTGATGCCCCTTTTGAGGGAGCACTGCCTATTCTGAGCAACAATTTATCTATTGAGGAGATTAAGGGGAGGATATTTCAATCTTAGAAGGCAGTTGCATTCGAATTCCTGGTTCAGCCATGATCTTAGGATAAGATCCTTGGATTGAGGGAAATCCTCAACTTACCCTAAAGATACCTCAAGAGGTTAAGCCTCTCTAAACCTATATAAACAAGCTCTATCATGGTGGAAAGGGGGAAGAATTGCAAGCATGAAACCTATGATCTCATAGGAAACACACGGTGAAATGGAGAAGAGTAATTAGTGAAGCTATTGTCATCCAGGTCATGGATATTTTGAGCAAGGGTTAGACAAAGGGGACTTGATGAAGTTGTCACATTCGCATCTACGATTGTAAGTTACTTTTGTCATTGTTCTCATCAATATGATACGCTTGGCCTGTTTCTTTCTAGTTTCTGTTTGATATTACATGAACTTGTCGTTGATAGATAGATCTATTTTCAAGCTAACACCAATAGAGTAGGAAGTGGTTGTACTATTGTTTGTCTATTGGACTCATCGAGGATCAAAAGATCGGAGCTCAACTCAGAGCGTGCAGGGACAAACGACGGTAAAAGGTACTTCTTTTATCCTTCCTCCTCATGCATTAGTTTGTATAGATCTGAAAGGAAGTCAGTGTCCACGTTAAGCTTCTTCTGTCTTAAGAGTTAAGAGTCTAGCTCTCAAGAGGAGATCTACCTGTCCACGGGGAGATTTTCCTTCAACAACAAGTAGTCAGCGCTCCCTACGTGTATCGTGACAAGGGACTAATCGCCTCTTGTTGATCCTTGAAATATGGCAGTGGTGAGTTTACCAATCACCTATGGGTTTTGGTGTAACGACATCCATACTACCAACAATATATGTCTCCAATTTGCATTCTGGCAGATGTCTTTTTGGAGCAAATTGGAAAAATCCTACATTGGCTCAGTTCATTGAGTCTCTTACACAAGAGCAGAAAAAACGCATATAGATGGGCCTCATGAAAGATACCAAATCACATGCACCCACCATTCATGATGTAAAAGGTTCATCCAAACAGAATGAGAAGAAGGGATATTCCAAACCCTTTAATGATTTTTTTGGTTCCAAAGACTCTTTAGATTCCAAGAAGAAGAAGAAGGGAAAGCAATGCACTTACTGAAATAAACCAAATCATGAAGAATCCACATGCATGAAGAAATAGATCGATATTATGGAACGAGCACTTCATAAGAACAACCTTGGAAACTTCATTCCAGGGGGAGTAAAGAATCAGAAGGAATAATCTCCTGCTCCTAAGAAAGGTAATCATCATTCTCTGGTTGCAATTAATTCCTCATCTGATTCATGGATTATAGATTCTGGTGCATCATATCATATGGAAGCTAAAGAGGAATTTTTTTCTTCTTTGAGTCCATGCTCAAGACCCCTTATTCTCATGGGGAATGATACTCCAGTAGTAGTAGTAGGAGAAGGGAGTGTGGAACTGCATAATGACAGTTTTGAGAATGTTTTACATGTTCCAAATATTTCTATGAACCTTCTCTCAGTTTATCATATCACTCACAAAGGTAAAAAGGTTGAATTTACATCATATTCAGTCACAGTAACTGACATGCATGACAGTTCGATCTTTGCAATTGGTGAGGTGGATCACAAGTCAAGGTTGTATAAATTCACTAAGTTTTCTGACAATGACTCCTCTATTCTACTTACACATAAGGACAATACTTTGCATGCACCTCTAGTGAAACATGCATATACTCTTATTCTTCCATCAGTTTCAGACACCAGAGATGATTCCATACACTTAGATTTTGTACATGGAAATAAGAAGGTAGTAAATCCAGATAAGAAGCCAACATCGAAGCTTCAACAGATTCCCAACAAGGCATAGACCACACTTCAGGTAGCAGGAAACCTTGAAGGGAATCCATTGGATTCAAGGATGACTTGATCTCAGCATGAGGAGGCTTCTCATGTAATTTCATCTTCATAACCTGCAATTCCCATGCATTACTATATGGTTCAATATACTGATCCACAAAACTACAATAGGGTTGTGGGAAATCCATTATGGAAAGTAGCCATACAAAAGGAGTATGACTCACTCCTATCGAACTAGACTTGTGATCCAGTTCCACGTCCACCAGAAAAGAATATTTTCAGGTGCATATGGGTCCACAGGATCAAGAGATACAAGGCCCGATAGGTTGCCAAAGGACTTCATCAAATCCAAAAATATTTCTACATCTTCACGAATACTTTCAGTCCGAAGAAGTTTCAGACCTTGCAGGATCATCTTGTAGTGAAGAACATAGTTGTCTAGCAACTATTATTTTCTTCTTTTGTTACATTATCTTTTGAGGGGGGGTTTTGTATTGACATGTTTACAGGTAGAGTGTGCTTTTCATTGATGGAAAGAAAGACAACGATGTTCGCATGTTTATAGGCAGAGTGTGCTTGTCATTGATGGCAATAACAACAATGATGATGGCATGTTTACAAACAAAGTGTACATGGAAAGAAAAACATCCAGTAGTGAAGACACAGAATAAAAAGGTCGAGAAAATGATAATGAATAGCGCAGAGTTTCATGCGGAGTGCAATTGGGTGCCAGAGATGAGGTGAATTCCATTACCAAATCTCAGGAGAGATATCATTCCTAGAAACACAGACGAGGTCCAAGTCATCAAGGCTCATAGAAGGATCAAAGTTCATGGCCTTTGACACTGAGATATTTGAGAAAGCCAAATCTTAGGAGGAGGAGAAATAGTGGTTGTTGGATCACCTATCCAAAATACCCGATGACCATCATATTATAGTATAGATAGGAGGAGAATTATAAGGAGGATATTAGACCTCAGCCGTCAGATCCAAGCATGAAAGACTAGCAGTCGTTGGATCCAGTATAACTGTGAAGATGATAATGGACAAGATCCATTCTCCAACTCTGCGAAATATGAAGTCGTGAAATGATCTAGGTCATTATATCTAGAGGACACGTGCTGAGAGATCAACATTTCATTGACTCACGAGCTAGAGAAGTCAAAGGTGAGAGTTGTAGGAACTTGCGATATGCGAAGTCAAGAAATGATTTGGGTCGTTGGATCACCAAGGATCTGGACCAATGATCTGATATGAATCCAAAGTCCACAATATTGATCGCAACCATCGATCAGAGAGAGAGATCTCGGTCATTGATCTGATATGAAACATTTCAAAGTTTTGCAAGTTGGGAGTTTGGATGCAAATCATAGTAGGAGTTCACGATATGATAAATCGTGAATCACCCTTTTGTTTGGCCCCTGGTCATAGCTTGTGGTCACATTAGAGGAAGAGAAGTGAAGGAGCTAGTGCTGCTAGGCTCCATTTCAAAGTTTCATGTGTCATGAGTTTGGAAGCAACTCACAGCAAGAGGTCGCTATATGCGAAATCGTGAAGCACCCTCATGCTTGGCCCCTGGTCACAACTAGTGGTCACATCAGTGGGAGAGAAGGGAAGGAGATAACGGTGCTAGGCTCCATTTTAAAGTTTCACGAGTCGGGAAAACCAAGGTGACTTAGATTTGATCACCTAAAATGAGAAATCATGAAATTCCTATTGGTTAGTGTTGCAGTTACTTTACACACACCTAAGATTTATTTTTCCTAAGGTTATTCCTTGTTTATTAGTCATAATTAGTCATTATCCAGTCTCTTATATTTTAGGGGAGAATATTCCACCTGGAGAATATTCTCTTTTAGTTGACACTTCAGTTTGACTAGTTGAGTTGAGTTTAGATGTTGCATTGTTTTTGTCACCATCAAACATTGGGATCATCACCAACTCACTACTCTTTGTTCAGTTAGTTAACTGAAGACTAGTTGACTAGTTAACTCAGCTAGGTGGTAGTTCACTCCCATAATTGCCTGAGAAACTAGACTAGGTGGAAGTTTACTCTTGTAACTATTGGTGTGCGTCTAGATCACTCTATATCACCACTATGGATCATTAGTTACTCATGTATCCTATATATATTGTAAATTATTCACTCTTTGAGTGTGGAATATGGTTAATGAGAATTCTTCCATTCTTTCTATCTTGCTTCTTCTCTTTCAATTTATCTCTACAAATGTGTGTGGTATTTTCTAGCTAGATATATTATGTGTAGGTTCAACACATTTACATGGTATCAGAGCTGATGGACTGCTAAGAAAAAGCTACACCAAATTTTTTTGCAGGTACTAAATATTGAAGACAACAAAAAGATGGATTATTT
>ML843525.1:0-21177 GCA_009831015.1 Picea engelmannii
GTGTCCTCAAACCATGATTACCTTCATGGAAAAAATTAAATTTCAATTAGCAATAAGTTATTAATTAAGTGGCTAATACAGTGGAAGGCGCAATGATCCCAAGTCGTGGGGTTGAACCCGCTCTGATACCATATGTAACAGCCCCTCCATTACGACAATAACAACGACGTGTAATAGGTAATTTTTTTTCTATGCATTAGAAAATTTAAAATCATCATGACATAATTAATAACATCCCAAGCTACACATCATCATAAATTAATAGCGACACATTTGATGCATTAACATAATTAACATCGACACATCATCAACACATAAATATAAAGGGCGATGCAAATCAACACAACATGATCAACTAAATCAAATACAATAAATGATCAACCGCATCACTAAGTAATAAATAACTACCCACCCAACCTATCATGCATGGTTAGGACCTCTAGGAGACATAAGCAACGCTCAAGCCCAGGATTCATCCGATTGATTTTTACCACTTTGGGTCTCAGTGCTGGCGATTGTTCTGAGGAACAAGAAGGTGTCTAAATCCCTTAATCAATCACAACTCATAACTCTAGTCTAGATTATCAGTCATACATTAACATTATCACATGGCGCCAGAGAATTATAACTACTAAACAATCATACATCAACTGTATTCAACGGCGCAAGAGTAAACTAATTTCCAAAACAATCATACATCCACATAATTAATGGCGCAAGAGTAATCGTCAACTTTATTTTCATGGAGAAAAAGTAATCATCAATTCTATCTTCATGGCACAAGTAATATAATCACAAAACCAATCATACATCGCATTAAATTCATGGCGCAAGAGTAATCATCAATTTTATTTTCATGGTGCACTAGCAATCATCAATTTTATTTTCATGGTGCAAGATAAACAAATTTCTAAAACAATCATACATTTACATAATTAATGGTGTGAGAGTATTCTAGTCACTAAATCAATCAAACATGAAAAATACTAAGCATTACCCTCCAATGGGAATAAGTTCCAATGGTATTTATTTCCAAGAGTCTACTTATTAGTCCCTTCCGAAGGCGTAGAGGGACTATAGAGATCGATAATTCGTTGACTTCATATTAATATTCCCTTTGACTATAAATTTTCACATCATCTCTATTGTTCAAACTATAGACCTAAAAACATTATTTTTTATATAATAAAAAAAACCTTATCTTTCATCATCTCATTGGATAATAGATTTGAGGTCTTATTGCTAGCTTCGATATTACCAATGTCTTAAATATTTAGATATCCAAAGTTTTGAGAATCGACACTCTTTTTTACTTTATTTTTATTTTTATTGAAATGTTTACATATCGAAAGTTTTGAGCATCGACACTCTTTCTTAATGTTTTTGTTATTTCTATTTGTATTGAAATGTTTATATATCGAAAGTTTTGAGCATTGACACTCTTTTTGAGGTACTTGAATAGGCCTGACAGCTTAAATGTTTACATAGTGTGAGGCCCTTAAATAGGTCTGACAACTTAAATGTTTACATAGTGCGAGGCTCTTAAACAGGCCTAACGGCCTTAAATGTTTACTTAAATATGCACGTCACAGTACATTTTTCCTCAATTTTTTCCATACAATGTTGTAGTGAATTTGGATAATATTGTTGTCCACCACCACTCGCATAGCCATCATATGTTTAATTCTTCTTCTATGCTTGGAATGCAATTTAGTCATAATTGAAGATACATATATTGTTTACTGGTTCACTGGTTACTTCTTGTTCGTTGTTTCGTTGGTTTGTCGGTTGTTGCATGTTATTGTTTGGTTCAAATTTGCAAGGTTGAGGTCCTGCACCTGCAGTTGGACCTATTGGTTCTTGTTGCTTGCTTTTTTTTCCTTCAAATTTGCAAGGTCAGGGTCCTGCACCCACAGTTGGAGTTATTTTTTCACTTTCCAGGGTTAAAGTCCTATACACACAATTGGACCTGTTGTTTTGTCATTCATCGTTGCCGAGTAAGTTTCGATACCATGGTTTCATTCATATCCATTCTTTGTTGTTTACTATTTTCAGTTTGAAAGTAAGAATGTCTAAGTATTTCCACTCGCATGGTCATCATATGTTTCATAATTATTCTATGCTTGGAATGCAAATTTAGTGATCATTGAAGAAACATATATTGTTTGATGGTTCACTGGTTGTTGCTTGTTCACTGGATTGTTGGTTCGTCGGTTGTTTCTTCTTATTGTTTGGTTCAAATTTTCAAGTTTGAGGTCCTATAGTTGTAGTTGGACCTTTTGGTGCTTGCTCGTTGGTTTGTTGCTTATTGATTTCTTTTTTTTTCTTCGACTTTGCAAGGTTGTGGTCCTGCACCAGTAGTTGGAGTTGGTTTTTGCACTTTGCAAGGTTCAAGTCTTGCACCCTCAATTGGACCTGTAGTTATGTCATTCATCATTAACAAGTAAGTTTGAATACCATACTTTCATTCGTATTCGTTGTTTACTATTCCTTGTTTTCATTTTGCAAGTAAGAATGTTTAAGTATTTATTCGTCGTCCTTATCCTATAGACTTTCCATAGAGGTTGGCATATCTTTTTCTCCTCCTCTTAAATTTTCCTCTCATTTTTTCACGAGGATCTACACCATATGCATGCCAATGTCGTATGCACAACTCCAACTATCATTTATTATAGCATTGCAAATCCCGGTCCTTTGTCGTATGTGATGAAGTGGAAATCTAGTGCCTGAATTGATTAAAGAATTCTTTAGCCTTCACACCTCTCCCTCAATGATACTCCCATCTTTCCTGGGAATGAGTACTTGCATATCTCGTATGGGAATTGAACCTGTGTTTTTCATATGAAAATTACGATGTCAATCTTGTTACCTTTGCAGGATGTTCTTGTAGAAGAAAATTGTAGGTAGGTGTAGAAGGACTATGTATGGTGCAACGGTGGCTAGGCTGCAACAAAATTGCACAAAATTGGTGTATCTTTCCCTCCTTCTCTTAAATTTTTATCCAATTGTTTCTCCAAACTCTGAACCATACCTGCATGCCTTTGAAAAATGTTCTCGTGGAATAAAAGGATGTTGAGATGGTGCTAGCAAGAGTAGTCTTTCGTGGATTGCAAATTGAAATATTCAATATCTATGTTGCTCCGCGTGTAACATTGCTAACATAATGAATGTTTCTTCAAATGCATTACACCATTTACATCTGAACGAAACCATTATCATTCTAGCATACTTCAGTGTTGACATGATACAAAATAGTGCCATAACAAATCAATTGGAAAACTACATGTGAAATTACAATGTCTGCTTTCTTTTGGTTAGGATAAAACATGTACAAAATTCACTTATTGACCATATATGGTGAAATGTGCCCATATCACAATACAACCTCTTTATCTTATACACGGACTGGTCTCACCATGATACAATTTTTCTTCTACTTGAATTATAAAATATACATGAAAGATATTACAAAATTATATTTCCATGTCTCAAAGAAGATATGGATACTTTGTTTCACAAAACCAAATCATTTAGCTACAACCATCCAACTTCTTAGTATTTTTTGGCTTGTAATATATTTTGGCCATGAAAAATTCTATATAACCACAACCATGGATCAAGA
The DNA here is from genome assembly GCA_009831015.1 of Picea engelmannii. Classification (NCBI taxonomy): domain Eukaryota; kingdom Viridiplantae; phylum Streptophyta; class Pinopsida; order Pinales; family Pinaceae; genus Picea; species Picea engelmannii. The sequence goes on from ML843525.1 coordinate 3,623, forward strand.
AAAACAAAGTTTCATGCTTCTAACCCTCTTTTATTCTATTCCTTTGATTCTCGTTTATTGTATGTACATATTACCTGTTTTCCCTTACATACCATCTTACATTCATGTTCATTGTATTTTGTGTGTTCCCACATTGAAACAAACAAAATAACTGGAGAAGACGAAGGACTCTTTACCACAAATGTAGAAGAGGAGATACAAAGGTGCATGCTTCTACTCTTATTTCATATTCCATTGTTTTGTATTTCATTTATTGTATGTATATTTTTTTTACTGTTTTGCACCTAATTTATTGTATGTATATACTACGTATCTTCCTACATAATAACTTATCTTCATGTCAATTGTATTCTTTGTGTAGCTACATTGAAATAAATAGAACTATATTTATTTTTTTACATTTCTTTCTACATACCAACTTACCTTCATGTCTGTTGTATTTTTTGCATTGCTACATTGAAAGAAACAGTTTAGTTAGACAAGAGGATGAAATCGTATATTCCATGGCAGAGGAAGCTGAAGTACAATCTTCAAAAAGGTATACCAATTTTGATAGTAAATCAAACACACAAAACAAGTAGGTGGATAAAATATTGGACTAGAAAACGATGATTTGGCAACAATGGGCCTTTTTTGAGACTTCCCGCTTCCAAAAATTGCCCTCCCCATTTCTATTTTCCCACTCTCTATTATCCCTTTTTTTCCCTCTTCTATACTTAACCGAATTCCCCTTTCTTTTTCCCCTTTACTTTCACTTTATGGTTGCTTTTCTTAGTCATTTTTTCTGAAAATGTCTAGGTGTACGGGTTGGTGGACTCACGGGTTCACATTTATACTCATGTTTCTATATCATGATTCCGCCAGATGGATTCCTCATTCTATACTTAGCCACTTTTTCGATCATAGGTTCCCAAGCTGGCGGGCTCAAAATTGCGCCTCTAGCTTCGGAGGTTCCGCGATGCATAGATTGTCCACTAGACTCCCCCATCATGCCTTGTTCCTTGTTACACATTTTTGCACTCAAAATTTATGAGGCATACAATTTGACCATCGAGTCCTCATGTTTCATGAGTATCTCTTGACACCCTATTTTATATTCCATCTCCTTCGATCCTGTATGTGACATTCGGAAAAATTATGGACAATATACAATGCATATGATTATTTAGTTATTTTCATGTTCATGTACACATGCTTGCATCAGAAAAAGTTGTACAAGTGACATGGGCATGAGCAGTCAATCATCGAAAAAATCAATAGAATGACAAGGCCAAAGGTAAAGATTCATACATTGTGCTCTTGATATGTTTACCAAACAAATATCCTGAGTTATTTATTCATATATTCCATGATAAATATGTTCATTCCATCTGCAACACATACTTTGCAGTTCACAAGAAGTATCAACGAGAGCAAGTGAAACGCCCAACATAGTGCAAGTTCCACAGACTAAGAGGTTAGGTTACAAAACTCTGACCTGCATACTTCATCCAAGTTGTGTGTCTACTTGTACATTTATGCCAAAAAAAAAAAAGATAATGTAGACTACCATTCACATTACTTTTTGTGTTCAAAAAATGTCGCCAGGTATAAACTTATAACACCCAATAACTATCGATAGAAGGCTTGAACATCCATCAAACTGGACAAGTGTTCGTCGGGGACATAATGGCCATGTATAGCACCTAATTGGTCAAGGAAAACAAAACTAGATGCATTTTGTGTGCTGAAATGACAGACAAAAAATCCATGATGACAGTCACACTGACTATCCCTACACAACTTGTCGAGAAACATGCGAAAATGATCTTGCTAGGTAATGGGGTATCCATTACAAATTTTAATATATTGTTGAAAATAGTATATGACCATGGTGATTGTGGTCAGATTATATCGCTCAACAAAACAAGTATTGTGGAAAAAAATCCCCTGATTTGTTCATAATATTTTTTCGTACTGGACACAACAATCAACCAACTTGAACAAAGCAACGACACTAACCCAATCAGAACCATTGGTGTAGTTGTCACACTCATGACAAGGAATTCATAAAAAGACAAGGCAATGCTAACATTCTCCATATCCAGTTTTGTCCTTTACTTTCACATGTTCATATATCTCAGTTATCTTAAACAACTATTACATTGTTCCATGTTGTAGCTGCAATTGTTCGACACGTATTCAAATTTGTTTTCCTCAATGGAACAATAATTGCATAGAGGGAAATTTCCACTTATGCTCTTCAAAAATATAACAAATAAAAGAGATGTTAAAGAAAGGATATTTCTCACAACCCAAGCAACATTTGTAACATAATTGAGAATAGACATAGTACAGGATCTCAAGAAACTAACTAGTTCGACAACTGTTGTGTGTATACATCTACAATTCCATCCACACTTTGCTTATAAAAATTTCCTTGACCAATTTTCTGTAGCTTTTTTGTTGTATAGTTGTATATTATATTGTTCAATATATTAACTACTATGCTCATGTGCACAGGTTGAGGGTGTTCTATTTGCAGGGAATGTGTACTCGACCCCCTTCGAGCCTGTATGTGTCAAATGAAACTCACTTTCTTCTACCTCTTCTTTCATAAATGATGGTACAACTTATTTTTTACGATGCAGTAAAAAATTCCCTTATATATATAGGCATTGCCTCAACACTGTGATCTGAACCGTCGGCAACACAATTGTACATTGTACAATTAGACAGCCTATGTTACAAGATGTTCTTCCTGGGTTAGCAGAGTTTCCATATGAAGTACCTATAGAAAAAGGCAAATAGTGTCTACATGCTACATGACTTTCAAATCCATATAAAATTTACATTAAATGAGGACAATGCCATACTACATATTGGTTGAACCAAAAAAAATAATTCATATCAAGCATTGGTAGGAAATGAAACAATCCCATGTGTATATGTCTGTGCTACCCAATGAGGATATGAATAGATTTTTGCAATGCCATGGAAAAATTAACTGGAAGCACATAAGATTGTATAGTCTAGGAATGAGAAGCATGAGGACAAACCTCATACAAATTATCCAATTGTGCATAAATCAAACTCCATTAAGTTAAATGCTAACACTCTTTTCCAGAACTGGTAATGTTAGAACATTGTCAGGTCAACGTGATCTTGGTTCATAGTACTATCAGAAAAAAATGTTCATAGTGATGTTGCTTCATGGTAATATAGTAATCAGCAAATTTCTTGGTGCCCATTTGGGGATTTGGTTATAGATGGGATACAATGCCCAATCTTTGTTGGTTTTGTCTTGTCTTTTGTTTGGCAAACTTTTGTTCATGTGCTTTCATGTTGTAGTTCAAGGTTCTCATGGGCCCGATTTATGAATTATGCCTGGATGATACATTTAGGATCTTAGCGATTTTTCTATGATATTAAATAATACAGAAGACATGGTTTTCGTTTTAATGTAATCTCTGTGAAGAAAATGTAATATGTAGCTCATTTTAGCACTTTTACTTTATCGATGAAATTACCAAAATTCATATTCAAAAATATTTTGAAATAAAAAGGATATATGCTATGTGAAGTCCAATGGAACTATGATATCAACCACAGAAAATACAAATTCAAATTTGTCATTGTTATACTTATAGTGAAGTTGACAATACAATAATTTTACTTCAACGTCCCAAAATTGATTTTCCTATAGCTTTTCGATGCTTTTCTTATGCAAACACATCCTAGAAAGTATAAGCATGACTCACTTTCTCTATTCCTTGATTGAATATCATGTTCACCTGTTTAATGGACTTCATAGTTACTATTAAGACCATCAATGGGGCTTTGTTAAAACCAATTCCTACTTCTGAAAATTTCCCTCACTTTTCTTTTTTCCCTCTGCTTTCCCTTTCTAGTTACTTAGTTGTTTTTTGGAAAATGTCTAGGTGCGTGGGTTGGTAGATTCACGTTTTCAGATTTCCATTGATTCTTTTATATCATGAGTCTGACCGACCGCTTCCCCATTCCATATTAAAAAAAAAATTGGATCGCGAGTTCCCGGGTAGGCGGGATCATCATTGTGTCTCCATTGTTTCGTCGCCTGCTAACAACACCCGGACTTCCCCGATCTACAAATTGACAACCAAATTCCCCTTTCTTTTTCAGATTTACTTTCCATTTTTGGTTACTTAGTCATTTTTTTGAATATGTATCATGCTTTTATATCACGAGTCTGACCAAATGCTTCCCCATTCCATACTTAGCCACTATTTCCATCCCTGGTTCCTGGCCATGCTTGCTCAACATTACGCTTCCATTGTTCTATGACCTACAAACAACACCTGAAGTTCTGCGATATACAAATTGACCGCCGAAGTTTGTCATCATGTCATGTTCTATGTTACACATTTTTCACTAAAAAGTTTGGAGACATACAATTTGACCATTGGGCACTCACATCTCCCGATTATAACTTGTGACCCTGTTTTGAAGCCCGACTGATCGCTTTCCATACTTGGCCATTTCTTGGAATCTCTTTCGCGGGTTGGAAGGTTCATGAAATGTCCAATTCTTAATTGCTCTTCATCATCCCCACCACCTTCGCACTTATTTCTAGATATGAAATTATTAATATTTAATGCTAGTAGCACATCCTGTAGGAACCGTTAAGATTGTCATTAATGTCGAAAAGGCTGGAGGAGATCTGTCATTAATACAAATTAAACCAATATTTGTGGAGGGTTGTATTATCCCTTCTGAATATTCATCTCAAGGATCATGGAATCTCTTTCGCATGTCATCTATTTGGCGGCTTCCTAAATTATCCAATCCTTAATCTCTCTTAGTCGTCACTACCACCTTCGCACTTTCTTCTAAGTATGCAATTAGTAAGATTTAATGGTAACAACCCATTATGCAGGAACCATAGAAATTGTCATTGATCACTGAAAGACTCGAGGATATCTTCCATTGATATCTCCAATTGATATATTATCCCTTCTGAATGTTCATTTCAAACATCATCTGAAGCAAACAGACATTCTCATTAACTTATGGCAGCAGTTTTGTCCAGATACAGTAAACACCTTTGAGCATGATGACTAGAACTTCCAGTAGTCTAGGGAATATTATTAATACTCATCTCCTTCTTCCCAAAAGCAAAGAAGGATATGGTCCCTTGGTCCACCGATAGATATATTTCAAGCCAAATAATTCCAAGGCAACCCCCCCTTCTTAGACAACCCATCCCCTTGCGTTGATGGCTGACACAGAGATTGATGCAGTCGATTTCGAGCCGGAAGAAGATGATATGATGGACTATGATACGATGATGGATGATGGAAATGCAAACATTGTTCCCACTCCTGCACCCAAATTGAAATCCACCATAATGGGGGGCATTTCCCAACTCAATGATGGTGGCCTTGACAAGACCAAAGAAAGGGGTTTCAGAAAATAAATCGACGATGAACGCAATAGCCACATTGCAACTCGAGAGTTTGAGTCTCTCGACTTGGATGGCAGTCCTTGACCTCAAATATGTATCCTTTCCTTTCATTTTTTAGGGTTTTGGATCGGGTTTGGATTTGTCCCTGGTGCAACCTGTGTCCCTGAAGTCTTTGACTATAAGGAAATGGTCTCTTGGTACACCAAGAGATATATTTCAAGCCAAAGAATTAGTCAATTGTAGGACCACTTTCATGTTCTCTAGATATACAATTAACATCTTAGGGGGTGAGGACTAGAACTCCCAGTGGTGCAAGGCATATTCCTACTACTCATTCCCTTCTAGCCGGAACGGAGTAACTTGGACCTATGGAATTTCTCATGCAACATGGGTCCGTGAAGACTTTGTCTGTAAGGAGGGGGTCTCTTGATCCACTTCCACCTATAACGAAGTAATTTGGACCTCTCTAATTTCTCATGTAGGTTGTGTCCCTGAAGTCTTTGACTGTAAGGAGGTGGTCTCTTGGTGTGTCCTCACTTTCAGTTTCGGGATCTTCCGCTTTCCCTACAACATGTTTTATCTTCTTCCTCACACAAATCTCATGATAACTATCAATTTTACCACGAGGAGGGTTCTTATATTCTTCTTCGTTTGAATAATTCTGGGTTTCTTTCTTACTGGGGTGAGTCGTTAGGGAAATGTTGAAGGATGTCATGCTCTTAGCAGTGGTGGTCGGGGATTAGACACTCTTCTCACCGTAGTATTTTCCATGATATTTGTACAATTCAGTGGTTCTTTGAAATGTCTCTAGGTCACCAACGTCAAGAGCAGGAGTGTTGTTGACCTTTTTCAAGCCAAAGAATTATTCCATTGCGGAACCACTCTCTTGTTTCTTTGTCACCTCAGGTCTTCTACAAGATATTGAGATTGTGGCTACCAAAATTGACCTTCCGAGGAGAAGACTGCAAGGAGTTCCTAAAAAAGCATGATAATCAGTTTTGTATGCATGTTCAAGAGCTTGTTGATGGCTCTTGCGTGTTGTCGCACTAGATGAACAACACGGAATTGTATGCATGTTTTTTTTTTTGTAGCTCATGTACCTATATATATGACAAATATGTTCAATGATTCGGTGCAAAGAACTCATTCCAATGTCTATGGATAAATATATTTTGCCCACTATTTTTTTTTATAGATTTACTATTAAAAAATTTGCCTTGGAATCTTGGTTGGTTCTTGTTTGTTGGATTTAACACCTATTCTCGTTTGCATGGTTCGATAGTCTTGTAATTATTAAATATTGTATTGACTCAAGTAATTTGATCTAATATGGAGCATTGAACAATTATATGACAATGCATTGTGTGGATCACATGAGGCTTCTATGGAAACATAAATGAATTTCAGATAGTTTCAAACCAACATTCAATTATATTCATAATGTACATAGAACATAGAAACACTAATTCACGATGCGGGAGTTGGGGCCCTACCCAGGAAGTTTGTTTTCAGCTCAACAATGTTGAGAAAATGATCTCTTATTTCCCTTTCGCTTCCTTGATTCCTTTACTCCAAAAGGAAACATTTTATTAGTTTTCCATCCCCTAGCCTTTATTTGAGCACTTTTAGTTTATTAATGAAATTACCAAATTTCGTATTCGCAAATATTTTGAAAAAAAAAATTATATGTGGTAACTGAAGTCAAATGGGGCTATGAAATCAACCACAATATTAAAATTCAAGTTTAGCATTGTGATACTTACGGTCAAGTTGACAGTACAGTAAGTTTATTTCTAGATATGCAATTATTAAGCTTTAATGCTAACAACTCATCATGTAGGAAGTTTAATACTTAAAATAATATTTCAAGGCATTAAACAATGTATCAAGAACACGATTACTCCCACAAGTTGCAATAAAAACAAATATTCAGCAAATCATTTTCTCACACGCTTTTTAATAGTACAAGCACAATAGAAAATGAGTAACTGGATAAAATATTGGACTACAAAATGATGATTTTCCAACAATGAGGCTTGTTTGAGACTAATTCCCGCTTATGAAAATTTCCCTCTGCTTTTCTATTTTCCCACTCTCTTTTATCCCCTTCTTTTCCCTCTTCTATACTTAACCAAATTTCCCTTTCTTTTTTCCCTCTACTTTCTCTTTCTGGTTACTTAGTCATTTTTCCGAAAAATTCTAACTGAATGGGTTGGTAGACTCATGGGTTCACATTTTGACTCATGCTTTTATATCACGATTATGATCGACCGCTTCCCCATTCCATACCTAGGCACTTTTTTTATCGCAGATTCCCAGAAAGGCAGGCTCTAGATTGCACTTCCATTATTTTGTGACCTAAAAACAGCACCCGGACTTTCGCGATATACAAATTGACTCTCGAACTCCCACATCATCCACTCTTCTGTCTTACACATTTTTCACTCAAAAGTTCTGAGACATACAATTTGACTGTCGGGGCCTCACGTCTCCTAGGGAACCCTTGTCACCCTATTTTGAATCTCATCCGACCACTTTCCATACTTGGCCATTTCTTGGAATCTCTTTCGTGGATAGTCGAGTTGGTGGGTTCATGAAATCTCCAATTCCTAATCGTTGTTTCCTATGCCTGCCACCTTCACACTTCTTTCCAAGTATGCAATAACTGAGGTTTAATGCTAACAGCTCATCATGTAGCAACCGTAAATATTGTCATTAATGAGAAAAAACCTCGAGGAGACAGTCACACTAACTATCCATATACAACTTGTCCATAAACATGCAGAAAAGATCTTGCCAGGTAATGGGGTATATATTACAAATTTCAATATATTAGCCCTTATTTTCGCTCTTTTATACTTAACCAAATTATCGTTTATTTTTCCCCTCTACTTTCACTTTCTGGTTACTTAGTCATTTTTCTGAAAATGTCTAACTGTGCGGGTTGGTAGACTCACAGATTCACATTTGCACTCATGCTTTTATATTGCAACTCCGACCGACCACTTCCCCATTCCATACCTAGCCACTTTTTCGATCGTGGATTCTTGAGTAGGCAGGCTCTTGATTTCACTTCCATTATTTTGTGACCTACAAACAACACCTGGACTTATGCAATATACAAATTGACTACGTGACTCCCATATCATCCCCTCTTTCGTGTTACACATTTTGCACTCAAAATTTCTGAGACATACAATTTAACCGTCGGGGCCTCACGTCTCCTGGGGAAACCTTTTCACCCTATTTTGAAGCCCGTTCGTCCGCTTTCCATACTTGGGAATTTCTTGGAATCTCTTTCACGGATCGTCAGATTGGAGGGTTCATGAAATCTCCAATTCCTAATCGTTGTTTCATGTCCCCTCCACCTTCGCACTTCTTTCCAAGTATTGAATAACTGAGGTTTAATGCTAATAGCTCACCATGCAGCAACCATAAAGATTGTCATTAATGAGTAAAATCCTCGAGGAGACAGTCACACTGACTATCCCTACACAACTTGTCCAAAAACATGTAGAAAAGATCTTTCCAGGTAATGCGATATCTATTACAAATTTCAATATATTAGCGAAAATGAGTCCGACCGACTGTTTCCCTATTCCATACTTAGCCACTTTTTCGATTGCAGGTTCCTATATAGGAGGGCTCAATATCGTGCTTCAATTGTTCCATGACCTACAAACAGCACCCATAATTCCGTGATATACAAACTAACCGTTGGACTACCCCATCATGTCCTCTTCCATTTTATGCGTTTTTCACTCAAAATTTTCGAGACATACAATTTGACCATCGGGCCCTCACCTCTCCTAAGTATCCCTTGTAACCCTATTTTGAATCTCATCCAACCACTTTTCATACTTAGTCATTCCTTAATTTCTTTGCCTCATCCCCAACACCTTCACACTTTTTTCTAAATATTCAATTAGTAAGCTTTAATGCTAACAGCTCATCATGCAGGAACCGTAAAGATTGGCATTGATGAGCAAAAGGCTCAAGGATATCTCCCATTAATATGCATTAAACCAATATTTGTGGATGGTTATATTATCCCTTCCGAGTGTTCATTTCAAACATCATGGTATGTCTTTCGGAGGTCGTCGGGTTGGCGGGTTCACGAAACCTCTAATCTATAATTGCTCTTCATCGTACCCGCCACCTTCGCACTTCTAAGTATGCAATTACTAAGCTTTATTGTTAACATCTCGTCATGCAGCAACCGTAGAGATTGTCATTAATGAGCGAAAGTCTCGAGGAGATATCCCATTCACACACATTAGACCAACATTTGATGAGGGTTATATTATCCCCTCCAACTGTTCATTTCAAGCATCATCTGGAGAAAATGGACATTCTCGTAAACTTATGGCACCATATTGACAACAGTTCTATGGAGATACAGTAAACATCTTCGGGCATGAGGAACATAAATTCCAGTGGTCCAGGGCATACTCTTACTACTCATCCCCTTCCTCCCAGTACGAAGTAATTTGGACCTATGGAATTTGTCTTGCAGGTTGTATCCCTGAAGTTTTTGACTATAAGGGGGTGGTCTCTTGGTGTGCTGAGAGATATATTTTAGGCCAAAGAATTATTCCACTGCGGGACCACTCTCATGTTTCTTTGTCACCTCAGGTCTTCCGCAATATGTTAAGATTGTCAGAGCCAACATTTACCTTCAGAGGATAAGACTGCAAGCAGTTCCTAAAAATGCATGATAACGGATTGGACCTCTTTCCCGAGTTCCTAGAAGACCCGACGATAGTTCCTGAAGATATCACAATCTTCCAGGTTAGTTCATTTAGAAATCCATTTTGGGAAATTTCTTGGTTGTTTACAAGGATAATGGGATAGGAATCCACATCAAGTAATTCCCGCATGATTCTTTATATTTTGTATTTCACAGTCAAGGAACAAGCCATTTTTTATTGGGGGAAGCTAATTTCCATGGAAGTTTTTTCCCAATTGTCACGATTCAAACAGGAGAAGAAATTGTATATGTCATCCTACTTGTTTTTCATGATAGTGCATTGTTGTTTGTTTCTAAAACTGTCTGTGTCCAAGAAGTTAAACTGTGAATTTGACCCAGTAACCTTCTGGTACCAGGACTTGTGGAGGTACAAGGCCTCCCATTGTTTTTATGAGATTTTTAATGACTTTGTCTCAGTTTTCAAAGATTTATTTTTAGGAAAGGATGTTCCCCACATGTCTGACCATGCAACCAAGTTTTTGGAAAAGAAGGTAACACTTGAAAAAATGGATAATTACATTGTGATAATGATTTTTGGCTCCAAGGAAAATCCTTATTTCCTTTCATGTCACATTACGGATAGAATGTTTGTTACAGAAATAGCAATGAAATCCAACTATTGGTTGCATTTGTCCTATGAGAAGAGAAAAAAGAAATTTTTTCATCTTCCTTGGAAAGTCGGGGACTTCATGTTCAGGAACGTCAACAAAATTGACGAATTTGCAGGCCATTTCAACAACTTGAACCTAAGATATGCTGGAAGGCTAAGAGGGTTCAACCCCAATGGGATTTTTTTAGAACATTTACTAGTAGTTGGCTTCAACAATGCTTTTATCCAGACACGCCTGAACGAAGACAGATACAATGATGACAACACTCTTGTTTCTAATGTTGGCGATCTATAGACATTACAAAGCACCATTGAATTGTAAAAACAACAGGGAAAATACCCTAGTGACAAGAGTGTTCAATCCCCAACTACCACTCTATTGTTGGGGAAAAACACCCTACGGACTAGCAAATAGAGTTCAGACTTTGCATGCAGATATGACCGAATAGAAATTACTTTCTACCTTCATCCCTAGATTTAAATCCCCTTTTTCTTAGTAAATGCATGGAAAGATCAACCTACCTCGTTCTTGACGTTTGATGTCAATCCTTCGTTGTGCTCGATTACTTGTTCGCAACACTCCTTCCAAATTTGACCTACATCCAAGACAAGCAACACCTATGCATGCATACTACTTATATACTAATGGGTTAGAAATCCAAACATACACTGATCAAACTATAAACAGTTCATGAATTGGGACGAGAAAAGAATTCTCTTTATTACTTAGAATGAGTCAACTTACAAAAGTTGATATCGACCACCGCTCCTTGAACCTGATCATGGGCTCGTCTTCTTCTATCCTTCAACTGCTTTGCTTTGAATCTCCTTTGGCACAAGGAAAGGCTAAAGGGTTGGGACAATGGGAATACGTAAATGGGTAGAGTTTCTTTGCTATATTTTTCCTCTTCCAAATGGGACCCCTACCCCTTCTTTTATAGGCTAGAAGGAGCTAGGTATTTGAACGAACCCTCGACCATGCATGGCCAGGAGTTTCAGTTAACTCACCCATAGCTTTTTGTTTCGTCGAAAACTTTCCTTTTTTCATGCTTTTGTTGGTCCGCCATGGTTGTTTTGGGTCATCCAGCATGTACACACGTGCAGTAATGGATTAGGGCACGTGGGCCTTTATAAAAGAGGATTTTCAAAGAGTTGTTCAGTAGTTCTTTGGAAAAGAAGGGATATGAGTTGGCCTGATGCCAGGTAAGCATGTGTGGTGCAATTTAGGGTTATAACAGATGCCCCCTAATGTGTGAGGTCAGAAGAGCATATGATGGCCGAAATACATTACCAATCTTTACTAATGTGCCAAACGATTGAACCCAAGGATCAGTAACCAGGAGGTGTCGTCTGCAAAATAACAAATGTCTCACCGAGGCGGGCATACCCATGCTCGGGATAAAATAGAACCATGGCTACCAATCAAATACATTGTAGATCCATGTCAAATAACTATAAAGAGTAGCCGTGAGCAATACACAATGGATCTACATCTCGAAATCAGAAAGATATACATATGGAGTATCCATCTTCCAGAAGTTGATTCGGCATGATGGTTGGAGATGAGATCTTCAGAGCTTGAGCTACAACTTCAAAATCTTCAAAACATGGGTAGGAGTGTAATATGAGTGTATGACTGCACTACCCAGAGGTCTTCGATGGCTTGTCGGTCATGGACTTGATAATCTTGATGATCAGACTGAAGGCTTCAGTGATTTCGAACAAGGACTTGATTGGATGTTCAGGATGGGCGGGTATGCGGACAAGAGACATATTGCAGAGGAATCGACTCAAGCTTGGTAACAAACTTCCCTTGATTAGTATCATGACAAATAATGAGACTCGGGCAGCATGGCATTAATTATAAGTCTACGAAGGAGGAGGCAATGCAAACTCTCCATATGTTTGGAAGGCTAACCAAACGGTGGAGGACACAACTCTATATAGAGACAAAAGCTTCCTAAGGTCATACTACATCCCATAGTCTGATGAACAAATGGACATATGTGTTTTATCTAAGGGCGACTCATTATACTGCCAATAAAGAAAATACTTTTCCCTTCCTCTTTTTGGGGTATATTTGATTTTTTTGTCTTTTTCAATAATTTTGGGAAAAAGAATAAAGGAATATTATGTACAATGGAGGAACGAGTATTGCAAACATACTAGTTCAAGGCACAAGGACAAGACTGATGTTCTAGCAAAATGATACTCGGGAAAAACCCTTCGGGGGCCAAAGGTGTTAAGAAGCAAAAGCAAACTGATACAAGGCTCGCGTATAAGGTATCCAAACGCGGTTAACAAAACACACAATGGTAACGTCCTTCGATGTAAGTTTAACGATCCCAGGGAAGGTAAGCTCGATGGTTTTTCATATTTAGAAAGTCTGAAAAAACATAAAAGGAGACTCCATTGGGGTACCTTTTTCGAAGATATTCTATTCGGTTCGAAAAAAGGGTAAACTAGCACCGATTAGACGTCGATTCAAAACCATTTTAATGAGTGTGACAAGGAAAAGATCACTCGGCTATTTTTTCATTTTTAAGGAGTCTGAAAAAAGCTTAACTATGGACTCCATCAGGAATGTTCTTCTGGACCAATTTAACGAGTGTGAAAGAATAAGGTCACTCGACAATATTTTCAATTTTAGGGAGTCTGAAAAGAGCTTAACTATGGACTCCATGGGGGTTTCTTTTTTGTAAGTTTAGTCCCTCAGGCCTGAAAAAGGGATAAAATTATACCTGAGAGTACTCTTCTAAAGAACAGAAGTTCCATAGAGTATACCTTTGTTCGTACAATTGATCGTCCAGACCGAAAAAGGGGTAAACTACCACCGGACAGACATGACTTCAAATTTCAATTTAACGAGCGTGAAAGGCCACAAGATTGCTTGACAATCTTTTCATGTTTAGAGGGTCTGAAAAGGGCTTAAAAGGAGACCCGTTATTTTTTGGGAGTCCTAAGGGTGAGATCAAGAGTGAATAAGAATCATGCAAATGAGGCTCAAACTCATATTCAGGAAAGACTATAAGGACTCCCGAGCCTACAGTGTTTTAGAGATGGCATGAACACCATAATGCAACCAGGACCTACCTAGGGCATCCATGTTCTGGTAAGCTCTACCGCCAAGTTGCGACACTTCTAAAGCAAATATGATGGTTTCATTTCACAACCTGATGGGATCGATCCTATGGCAGAGGAAAAAGACAATGAGACACAAATGTCGAGGTAATAACCTAACCTATATGCTCAAGTTGATTCTTGGAAAAAATTTCATGGACCGTCAAAATTTCCTCAAAACTCAAAAAAAGTGTCCCAATACCCCATCAAATCCCTCCCATATAACTCATGAATCACTCTAAATGGTTTTTGGTATAAAGAAAATGACAAGGGAGGCCAAAACAAAGTGACAAAAAGAGGCCAAAAAGTCTATAAATAGAAGTTGTCGGCTCATTATCACCATTGTTGATTTGGAAATTGACTCTGGAGCCAAAAGACCCCCTTTGATAAAAACGGTTATTTCGGGAGCTACAGTGGACGAAACGAACTTCCGCTTGGACCACGTAAGTAAAAACTCCCCTATCTAGCTATTCAATTCTTCAATTTTTATTTTGAGTTTGTTTTTTGGGTGGGCGTCAACCTTTAAAATGTCAGCCCTAGGTCCACGCAGGCTGTCTCTAGACAGGCCACGTGTACACTTGGGAAGAGTAAAACCTGCCTGCATGTACATGCGAATGTCACCTAGACAGCATGCATGGACCCCCCCTTTGAAGATAAAAGAACCAAACATCCCTTACTAAACCTCCTAAACTTTTTTGTGGTGGCAGGATGTATGTCCATTAGAGGGAAAGGGAGCATGAAGAAATTAGTGAGTTGGTTACGGGAGATCCGAATGTTGTGGTTGTTGGACAACTGAGAGGGGGGGGGTGAATCAGTTGTTTCCGTGCTTAAAAAATTATGGTTCTTTTAAACCTTTTGTAGAGACTCTGAATGATAATCACAATAATGCAGGGAAATAAACAATGGCACTTTCAGCATCATTCACATATATGAGAAACACAGAGACAGATATTTCCCGAGGAAACCCATGCAGGATAAAAACCTCTTTTCTTTTATATGATAAGTAATGGTTACATTCTTTATAGTATCATACATATGAGCACCAACTCATAATGAGGCTACAACCTTAGCTTTGCAAGCTGCAACTTGATGAGAGCACCAACTCTCTGTTTTCTCTAGCACCAACTAGAAGGAAGCACTGACTCCCTGGTTTTTCTAGCACCAACTAGAAGGAAGCACCAACTCCCTGTGTTCAAGCACCCACTTGAACCTATGAGGACAACAATCCTCCCTAGCACCTCCCAACCACCCTGAAATATAAATATTTTCTACTAAATTTATTATAGTGATATGATGTTCGATGATGGCCTACCTTACTTATCACTGTTCTGCTCCACTTCATTGATCTGTCTGTCTTATTACCTTTCTGCTTAGATCATTTGCATTGTTTATTCTCCTACTTTTTAAGCTCTGTGCGCCATACCCATTCTCTACACAGATCCTCTTCTGTTTAATTCAGCTGCTGCACTCTGATTCTTCTTCACACATGAATCACCACAGCAAACTCCAATAGCAACCGCAAATTCCCACAGCAACAACAACTTAATCTCTTCTCTGTATCATGTATTTATTTCTTATGTGTACCTTGTGCATGCAATGTTCTCCATTCCGTTGCATGCTTCAACCGCGCCAATCTTCTCCACCTCTCAAGTGCTCTGCGAGATCAACATCGTAACTCTTCAGCTTCTCTAGCTGAAACCATCAGTGGTTTCTGGCAGTTTCACTATTGTATGCAACAGTAGCCCTGCGATCAATACTTGATTAAAAGGTTCATATCAAATCAGGATTTCATATATTGCGATTTAGGCACTCTCGGCGTTCATAGTCTTAGTTACTTACAAATCCCGTGACCAAGGGCTGTGACCACAACCTTATGTCTCTCTATCGGGGTTTCGTCCTTTCCCGAGCTTTAGCCCCTTCCGGCTACACAATGGTCCATGTGACCTGCGATCACATGACCTTGGTCTTATTACTCCATCGGAGTTTCAGCACTTGCGATGACATAATGTTTATGTCCACGGGATTCACGATTTCCCGATTCACGATGTGCTTCAGCCCTCATGTGCGATTCGCGATTTGTTGATTATTTCTTTCCCTCCTTTGTTGTATGCGCCCAGACTTAATTTGGAAATTTGCAGTATGTGAATAATTATTACCTAAGTGTATCATTCTTTGTTGTGGGGAGTATTTATTCCTTTGAAATCTTAATTGCTCATTTCTAGGTCTTAAGGAACAATTTACAGCTTTGTGACCGAAGTTAGAACAATAGAAACAATAGCCGTAGAAAAATTCTTTATACCTCGAAAATGGTTGTCTTCTTTGAACAAATTGATTTCTTTCTTGCTGATAACATCTTTTAGTAGAAAGTACATTGTTTCTTCGTTCTTTAGATTCAATCCTGACACCTTTTCCTTTACTCGTCTTGGGTGGATGATTGTCTTCCTTTGTTTCTGCAGGTTTGTTATCGTCATTGGTCATGCTTTTGACAAACTTGATAGGTTCTTCAATTCCTGTCTTCTCACTGCTTGATCCCTCTTCATACCCCAAACCAGTTTTCAGCTTGGGATTCCTTTGCTGATTCAAAATGGTGGTTAATCCTTCTGAGGCTTTGATACTTGATAGATTATGATTATACAAGGCTTGAAATTTCTCCATTTCTTTCCTTGTTTTCACTACTTCTTGTTCTAATGATTCACATCTTGCCTTCTTTTCTGATAGTTGTTGTTTCAGAATCTCTTCAATTTTCTTTGCCTCTTCCAATTCTACTTTTAGTAGGACAAGATCTTCATCAAGTTCTTTACTATCTTTCTCAAACTATTTTAACAATTGTCTTTGCTTTCTGTTCTTAATTCTTAATCTATCAATCTCTTCTAATGCACTGTTCAGTTCTCCTTCCATGTCAACCACAACTTCTTCTTAATTAATGTCACTCCCTGTGCCATTATTGTCATAGTCCTCTTTGTCCATAAGTGTGAATTCATTTAGTTTATCTTCAATAGATGAATCATTATCCTCATCATCTGAAGGATCATCATCATTGTTTGCACATAGACTTTTCTTCTTAAATTTATTCTCTTTAAAGAAATTTTTGTGTCTGTATTTCTCCTCATCATCACAAGTTTGATCCCTTGGTTTGTGGGGACATTTGTTTGAAAAATTCCCTATTTTACCACAGTTAAAATATTTGAAGGGAAATTTCCCTTTGTATTTGCCTGCTCCCTTCTTCAGTCTCTTCACAAATTTTGCTTCGATTTCATCGTGCTCAGAATCCTCATTCTTGTCTGCTTTAAATGATGTTTCTCTGGAGGTGGGTTTATCTTTAACTATTCTCATTTCATATGCAGTCAATGTTCCGAGAAGTTGCTCAAACTGTAAGGTTTTCAGATCATTAAGTTCTTCTATAGAAGAGAACTTCGGGTTGAACCTATCTGGGAGAGATCTCAAGATTTTCTGAACTAAAGAAGGTTCCCCAATTGTTTCACCAAGTGCATGCATTGCATGTACCATTTATTCTACTCTCAGAAAGTATTTTCCAACAGTTTCATCTTCCTTCATCTTCAGCTGTTCAAACTGTATTCTGTAGGTTTGAAGCTTTGAATCCTTTACCTTCTCATTACCCTCATAACTGTTAATGAGTTTGTCCCACATTTCTT
>ML843525.1:26636-38538 GCA_009831015.1 Picea engelmannii
CCTATGAGTAATACTTCTTGAGGTAGAGCCCATTTCTAGGCTCTGCCAAAGCATTCCCTTCAAAATCAATCAGATGATAAGCACCCTTTTTTAATACCTCTTTTATGATCAAAGGTTTGAACCACATGCGTTTGAATTTTCCTGCCCCTAGGGGGTCTTTATCTTGGTCATAAACCAGGACAAGGTCGCCTTCAAAGAAAATCCGAGGACAAACGGACCTATCATACTGACACTTGACCTTATGTTTGTGAGCATTGTTAGCCAGGGCTGCATCACAATGCTACTCATTGAGTTTCTCAAGGTATACTAACATTTCTTCAAGTGGAGAAGTGTCTGGCAATAATTGTACTGCCAATTTTAGAGATGGGATCTGACATTTGATGGGCCAGACTGCCTTCAGCCCGTAAACGAGTTGAAAAGGTGAGAAATCGGTTGCAATCTTAACATATTTTCGGTAAGCCCATAATGTCAAGTATAACATCAAATGCCAATTTGACTTAGATGAGTCTATAGTTCGTTGTAGAATAATATTAAGAGTTTTGTTCATAGCTTCCACCTGCTCATTGGCTTGGAGGTAGTAGGGTGATGAATACTCTTGCCGTAACCCAATATTTGATGTTAATTTAGTCATCATTTGGTTCTAAAAGTGACTGCCATGGTCAGTAATAATCTCTCTCAGGACGCCAAACCTTGCTATGATCTAGTTGAATAAAAAGAGAGTTGCAGTCTCTCCATCATCTTTAAACGTTGGCATAGCTTCGACCCACTTAGTGAAGTAGTCTACAACAATGATGATATAGCAATGCCCCCTTGTTGAAGGGGGGTTGAAAGTAGTGTAATCAATCCCCCACTTGGTGAAGGGAGAAACTATGATGACAGGAAACATGGGAGCGGGATGTTCCCTCATCTTCTATGAGAAGATTTGGCATGGATAGCACTTCTTGACTGATTCTATACAATCTTTGATAAGTGTCGGCCAGAAGTAACCTGCTCATAGTATCTTTTGGGCTATTTCCAACCTAGAAAAATGACTACCACAAGCTCTGTTATGGAAATCGTTGAGTACGATGACTGCTTCCTCATGTGTGAGACATCGACGTAAGATGCAATCTACACCTCTCTGATATAACGTATCATCGAGTATGAGATCATTCTTAGCTTGATGATGTATACGTCGACGCTCATCACGAGAACCAGAAGTGGGGCACTTCAAAGTCTGGAGATAGATAAGTATATCTCTGTACCAAGGATCTGAAGATGTGATCAGAAACATATCTCTTTGGATAGGAGATTCTTCAGGCACAACGTCACCTGACTCAACCGGAAGTTCCGAAATAAGCTCTGTGAAGACCAATGACTTTTTGGACCTCGCTGAAATGAAGTCTAAGTCAAACTCCTGGAGGATGACTATCCATCTACTGATTTTTTTTCCTATAACCCGTCGTGTCAACATATACTGGAATGGATTCACGACAACAATGATGGTGGTCTTGCAAAACAGAACATAATGATGGAACCATTGAATAGCATGAAATGCTGCCAATGCAAGTTTTTCTATATGAGAATAATTGAGTTCCGGTCCTACGAGGCCTCGGCTCAGGTAATAGATCACGTATTTTGAGAACAAATCATCTTCCTGAACTAAAACCATGCCAATGGTTGACTCTGCGGAAGCCATATATAATAAGAAATATTTTTTATAGTTAGGTGGTCATAGTAGAGGGGTCGTTGTGAGGGCATGTTTTAATGCATCGAAAGAGCACTGACCGACATCATCCCAGTAAAAAGGAACGTCTTTCTTCAGTAAGCGCATAAAGCCCTTGGTGATTTCAGCATAGTTGGCGATGAAGCGTCGTAAGAAGTTCGCCTTGCCTTGTAGACTCTGAAGTTGAAGAATTATGCATGGGGGAGGAAACTAAATTATTGCTGCCACCTTGAGAGGATCGACCATGATCCCTGTTGTTGATACGATGAAACCTAAAAAATGTCCTGACATTACGCAGAAGCTCCACTTGTTTGGATTTAAGAAAATCCTAAAGTAGTGACAGCGTTCGAAGATAAGTCTAAGGTGTGTGGAATGATGCAATCTCTTGCGAGATCATGATGCTAAATCATCTAGATAGGGCTCGACTATATGCTTGAGATCATGAAAAGAAAAAGACATGGCCCACTGGAATGTGGCTCCAGCATTTTTAAGACCAAAAGGCATCTTACGATATGTGAATGTACCCCAAGGACAGATGAATGCCATTTTGTGTTGGTCTTCAGGTTTGATTTGGATTTGATTATATCCCGAAAAACTATCCATGAAAGAAAAGGCTTCGCAACCAACACATTCATCAATGATCTGGTTGATGAATGGTGTTGGAAAATTATATTTGGGACATGCCTTGTTCAAATCATGGAAATCGCTACATACACGAATCGTGCCTTGTTTTTTATTGACCGACACAGGATTTGACCCCCATTGAGTCAAATGGATAGGATAGATAAAACCTTCCTTTAGCAATTTCTCAACCTCAATCTTGATGGTTGTTGCTTTCTTGGGATTAACTGGACGAAGCTTCTGTCTAACAGGCTTGGCATCAGGATAAGTTGTGATTTCATGTTCAACTATTTTTGGATCAATACCTGGAATTTCCTCATAAGACCAGGCAAAAACGTCGTAGAATTCTTTGAAAAGATCCATGTAGATTTGACTCTCTTTGGGGGAGCAATCCGTTCCAACAAAGATGTTCTCCACGACGCCAGGGTTTTGGGAGATGTTGATTGGTATAGTTTCAGTGATAGTTGTCATATTTCCCTCAGCATAAATTTCATGTGTAGCTAAGAGATTAATGGGACATGAATGATCTCCCGTCATGGTCACGGTGAATTCTCCTTCTTCGATTCGGCTTAACTCTGGGAGAAAATATGATCTGTGATGAAGATCTTCCCAAGGTTTTTCCGGACTAGTCATTTCTTCGATTACTGCTTCATCATAAGGCAAGACTAAGTCTAACAAATCAATGTTAGCGAGAGAACCCTGAGCCCAAATAGGCTCTAGAAGTGGATCTAACTCTTGTGTAGGAGTCGGATCAGTGTTAGTCGAAGCTTGCTGGACTAAAGAGTATGCTTCTTTAGCGGCAGACAAGGGCATCGACATGCCTGGGTGCCCTGTCTCATCCATCCTGGCCGATGGGGAAGGAAGAATCCATGGATCCTCGAAGTAAGTCATGCTAAACAACGAAACTTGAAAAATCTCAACCTTATGGTGATTAGATATAAATTTGATATCGTCGTGAGGAGGTGGGTAATCGAAGGTACCCATCAAGGATGGGCACAAACCAAATCCTACGTTGACAACACCTGGTTGAGGATTATCAATCATCGGGACCGTGGATGCCCCCAAAGCTGGGTCAGGTCTGGAGAAAGACAATTAATCGATGGTCACTATCCGGCCCTCGTGTGGAAACAACAAGACCCGAAAAACTGTAGCAACCACAACTTGCATAGCATAAGTCCAATTCCGTCCTAACAAGAGGTTATAGTCAAGGGGAGCATCGAGTACCTCTACTTCGACACACACGGTCTTCCCTCCTAACTGCACGGGGAAATAAGGAACGATGCCATGTGGTCGGAACGAACGACCGTCAAAAATAGTGAGGAGAGTAGGTGATGTAGACAAAATGGGCTGGCCAATGGCCTTCCAACATGCCAATGACATAACGCATGTCAAGGTGCCCTCATCGACCACTGTGCAAAAGATATTCCGAGTAACATTTTTTATGGGATAAGCCACTACTATCTAAAACACTACGTGGTAAGGAAGACGAGGTTTTAAGTCGATTGTATCTAACATGATGGTACCTAGATTACAAGTCTCAGTAGAGCCCAAAGCAGTTAACAAGGCTTTCCTTTGAGCAGGGAAATATTGGAGGACCTCCAACGCAGACATCGCACAAGGGGTTTGTGATAAATCTTCCACCACAGAGTAGTTCTGGGCGGCCCTTGCATTTGGGTTAAGAGAAGATTTTTTAAAAGCACCTTTTGGAATGCATGTCATTGTTTCTCCCAACGTCTTCTCAATATGTAGAGGAAGAGATGGGAGATCAGCTTCTTTACCCTTCTCAGAAGCGTTTGGTTTACTATAATCGTGCACTCTATTCGATATAAAAGCATCACCCCTAACCATATATACATTCACAAATGTGGGGTTGTTCGGAGGTGGGCAGGTTTCCTGGCTGCCCCCTTCCGTGCTTGCAGAGGCTTGAGTTAGATTTTGCCCATGTTGAAATGGATTAGTCAACACTGCCTGTTGTTGCTGTGTGACAAACTTTTGGGCCTCTACAAGTCAAGGACATAGATCGGTTGGGTGGTATTCTGCGCACAAATTGCATGGATACCTCACCTTCCATTTTTCATTTTTGTCCCCGCCAGCATTATCGTTGGGTTTTTTATCCCCCTTACCCTTCTTTAGTTGTTTTTTCTTCCCTTCAGGCTGCTGGGTGGCCTTTGGGTTAGTCAACTGCATTGTTTGTATTTTCGACGTTTTGGTAGGGGGGGCAGCCAAAGCAGTAGTTTGGTTGGCCATTGTGTGTTGTAAGGATAACTTCTACAACTACTTTTTCAATTGCTCAGTGGGCTTGGTTTGTGCTAAACCGACAATACCATCGGCATGTGGTCCAGCTCTCTGTCTAGTTTTATCCAGTATTGAACGTGGCACATCTGGAAAGATGTTGTATAATAAACTGGACTGAGAATAGATGAGCTCAAATTGTTGATACCTCATAATGGCATCTTCTTCAGAGAAATCTCTTGACATCGCAACGTATTTGGATAATTATGGGACCAAAGACTTAAGGAACCACTCAAGCAGGAATGTTGGTGGGACTTTTTCTTGATTAAACTCTTCCAGCGTCTCCATTCTCGGATGTGATCAGAGATATGGTCTGATTTTGTCTGTTTGAAATTAGTGAGCAGCTCTGTGCCAGCGTCATATCTCACAGGTAACTAGAAATGGTTAAGGAAAGCCATTTCCAGTTCGCCAAAAGAAGAGTATCTTCAGCGATAGAGCTCAATGTACCATTTCGCGGCACTCCCAATGAGAGTACGTTGAAACAATCGCAATTGTATGGAGTCATCTTTCAATGAGTTAGATGAGCACCAAAGATGGAAGGCAGTCACATGATCACCTGGATCTTCATTAGGCTTGGCTTCGAAATTTGGAATGTCTGAAGGCAACTTCGTCGGCATAGGAGGCCAACGCGAATCATGACAAATAGGATCATTCAACAACCTTGTCAAATCTGTCAAGTGTAAAATCGACAGGAATGGTAGTTTAGGTTGTTGTTGATAACCTGGGGAAAAGGGTCCTGGAGTTTGACTGGCACCAGGTTGCCAGGAAAAGTTTGGCTGCTGGCCTGGATTCTGGTAGAAACCATGGCCCTGGACAGCGTTAGGATTTTTCATATGTGGAGACATCATCAGCTGATTTCCCAAATAGGACATAGATGGTTGGGCATTTATTGTATTCGAAGGACTTTGTGAAGGATTACCCCATGCTGGTCCCGTGGGGATAGGCATAGTAGTTTGTTTGGGGTTCCATTGATTGTGGAAAGAATTACCCCAGATTGGCATTCCAAAGGAGGGAACAGATCCTTGCCCTGAATTCCAAGGTCCTACTAGGTTTGCCCCCTGTGTAGGAATAGTACCCTGCACAGGAGTAGATTGTCCAAAAATGGGGTTGCCCCCAATCGGGAAAGTGGTTGACGAGAAGGTGTTGTTACCAAACGTTCCATTCCAAGAAAACGGTGTCGAACCTACCGGCATACTATGCGAAGGTGGTCCTTGACTCCCTGCTCCAAATAAACTATTGTGTGTAGATTGTCCGGTGGATTGTTGATGCGAGCCACCAAGTGAAGGGGATGAAGGAGGGATATGACCTCCTCCGTAAGGAAAAGCGTTAAAAGGGACAGGAGTTCCCCCCATGTGACCTTGCAGAGGAGCGCTAGAGTTCCCCGCCCCTAGACCCAAAGTTTTTAAAGTGGAGTAGGAAAGTACAGGACTTGTACCCGAACTAGGCATCTTGTATGAGAACGGAGGGCCTGTCGCACTTGGTGTGAAAGGGGTTGTGGCCGCCGCCAAAGAAGGGATCGGAACACTATGCAACATAGTTGCGATCGAGACCATGGTGGCTCAGACCGACGACAGTGGGTTAGGAGATGAAATCTCTCCTGTGGTGAAAATCATGGTGGGAATTGAAGAATTCCCAGAAGGAGTAACAACATTTCTTTCCATTGTTGTGTGTGACACTGTCTGGCGCTCGTTAAATTGAATTGGTAGAATGAAAGGTGCCAAGAAATCAGTGGTTGGGGTTTCAATCAGGCCAAGAGTGGTTGCTTCAAGGTCCAAAATAGTCGATTCCTCTGGGGATTGTTCGGGCACAATGTTTTGTAACCCGGTCGCTTCAAAAGACCCTTGTTGGTATAGCTTTCTCCTTAATGGTGGCGGGGGTGGCTCCAGTGTAACCAGCGGCAGGCCAAGAAGCCTTCATGATCGGCGAAGCTCGGGATCCTCCATTGTGTGAGAAGATCCAAGACACTCTAAGGTAGTCTAAATGTTCAAAAGTAACACTCGCTAAAAAAGGTCCCTAGGAGATAAGACAGGCAAACACTAAATTAATTGGAAGAACAGTTACAACAACCAACACTAGAGCAACTTACCGGTGCTAGTGAAACTCGAACACGGAAGCACCCTCTAGGTATACTCTGCAAAGCGTGGCCCAATGTCTATCCTAGGTACCCTGGTATACCCCTGCAGTCACCTGTGTATGTCCCTAAAAAGATTGGCAACTAGGTTGCCAGTGCACGAACAGTCACCAGGCAGGTACAGTCGAAAGTCGGGTAGACCACAATGAGCAAGGTATCGAGCCTGAAACCTGTCAAGGGTATCGAGAGAAAATGTTCTTGAAGACAACTGAGGACCTCAAATGGATTCGAGACCCATGAAGCCCCGTGGAAAATGCAAACGACGGAATCCCAAAACAAGCCCTCTATATGTGTTCTCCACTACGATTGGTCCAGCTTTGGAGGGGTTATCTCTGCTACATTTCCGCACGTGACCTTGTGTTTATCCCTTGTGTTAGACGGGGTTCCCGGATAAATTTCACGACACTGGGCGTAGACACTCCCTATCTCAGACTCCAATGTTTGATTTGAAATGGCCTTGAAGAGTTTACTCTCCAACCTAATCCAAGGCCCTAGTCCTGAACTAGTTTGTGAACCCTATAAACATAAAAGTCTAGTAGATTTTAAATTTAGTGTTACTTTTATGTCTTTGTATTACATCAAGGGGTATGAGGGTGAAACTGATGATGTGTAAATGGATGAAAAATATGGAAACAAAACTTTTACTGAATGCAAAATTTCAACAACTTTTCAAAAGAAATATTTTTTTAATTTTTCTAAGATTTTGGACAGCAAACTCGAAAGAAATTTCACTTGACTACAAGCTACTTATGCTCTAAGTAAACTGCAAAAACTTATGAAATAAAAGGATTTTCCCTGGCTAATGATGCAGAAACACACTCTTCAACCAAATAAGAAAATGAAAGAGATTTTTTTTATTTATTTAAATGCTAGTAAAGCAAGAAAGGAAAAAATATTGACAAGCAAAAAACCAAGAAAAACAATTCTGGCCTAAATCGCAGATCACAAAGAATCAGGTCAAAAATCACACACTAGCAATTTTAAAAACAATGACTCTCACACTTGTCTAAAAACCTTAAAATATATATATATATATATATATATATGACAACTTTTTAACTGAGAAAAAGCAGGGTAAGGGTAAAATGAATCCTAAGCTATTGACTTCTCACACAGAGATTCAAACACCTGAGAGAAAAAATTCTTATCAAGGGAAAGGATGACTACCTTACCCTTAACAAAAAGTATCCTGCACAAGCACGTGACTGTTACTCAAACAAAACACATGTGAATGTGCTCTGGATAGAGACAGAGGGAATGTACACACGGGCTGACTTTGTACAGGCCACGTGTATATCTAAACTCTGAGAAAAAATGAAAATAGACAGACCAAACCAGGAAGAGACCACTGATATTGATAACCAGGATCCCTTGAAGGCTTGCACACTCTTTCTAATAGAAAAACAACTAATGTAAGGAAAAAATGATAAAGAAAAAACAATCTGAGATAGGACTGCTAACAAACAAGACTCAAACAAAATTTAAGAAAACCCCCTGAGAATGTGTGATTCTGACAGGGAAGAGGATGACTGCCTCCGAGGTTCTCTGAACTCTACACGCTACTACTACCTCTACATCTAGCATTCAAACGCAGCCTGTAAGAGGGTAGGGCGCGGGTACATGCGTGTAGACCTTGTGCAGGCCATGTGTACCTCTGTGGGTCCCGAAAAACACAGTCAAGAAGAAGTCGAGGAAAGATGGTATGGAAGACCAGACTCCCTGCTAGCTCAAACCTTACAAAAACTAAAAAGAAAAGACATGCAAGAAAAACTAGTCTTTAAAACTACCCAAAAACTAAATAAAATTCCAGGAACCCTAGAGAGTTTCCCCAGTATGGTCGCCAATTCTGTTGTTGGGGAAAAACACCCTACGGACTAGCAAATAGAGTTCAGACTTTGCATGCAGATATGACCGAATAGAAATTACTTTCTACCTTTATCCCTAGATTTAAATCCCCTTTTTCTTAGTAAATGCATGGAAAGATCAACCTACCTCGTTCTCGACGTTTGATGTCGATCCTCCATTGTGCTCGATTACTTGTTCGCAATACTCCTTCCAAAGTTGACCTGCATCCAAGACAAGCAACAACTATGCATGCATACTACTTATATACTAACGGGTTAGAAATCCAAACATATACTGGTCAAACTATAAACAGTTCATGAATTGGGATAGGAATATAATTCTCTTTATTACTTAGAATGAGTCAACTTACAAAAGTTGATACTAGCCACTGCTCCTTCAACCTGATCCTGGGATCCTCTTCTTCTGTCCTTCAACTTCTTTGCTTTGAATCTCCTTTGGCACAAGGAAAGGCTAAAGGGTTGGGATAATGGGAATACGTAAATGGGCAGAGTTTCTTTTCTATATTTTTCCTCTTCCAAATGGGACCCCTACCCCTTATTTTATAGGCTAGAAGGAGCTAGGTATTTGGATGAACCCTCAGCCATGCATGGCCGAGAGTTTTAGTTAACTCACCCATAGCTTTTTGTTCCATTGGCAACTTTCCTTTTTTCATGCTTTTGTCGGTCCACGCGGGTTGTTTTGGGTCAGCTCGCATGTACACGCATGCAGTGATGGATTAGGGCGCATGGGCCTTTATAAAAGAGGATTTTCAAAGATTTGTTCAGTAGTGCTTTGGCAAAGAAGGGATATGAGTTGCCCTGATGCCAGGTAAGCATGTGTGGTGCAATTTAGGGTTATAACACACTCCCAAGAGTACGACATCCTAGAGCATCCTTCCAATGGCCCACCCTAGTAAGAAATAAACCTAGAATTATTCAAATGGAAGAGGAGATAAGAACCCTCCTCGTGGTAAAATTGATAGTTCTCACAAGCTTCATGTGAGGAAGAAGGAAAAAAACGTTGTAGGGCAAGTAGAAGAGCCCGAAATTGAAAGTGAAGATATGGAACTTGAGACTGATTTGGATAGCATATTCCACAACGTTGATTAGACCAAGGACGAATGTGATCCACCATAGTCCCCCGATCAAAATAGCTGAGACTGAAATTTTTGATGAAGATGAATCCTTCATATTCCATAGCGTTGTTTTTTACAGCTAGTCTAAAAATTGAATTATTGAAAAGAGAGATGTAAGAAATAATAAAGGGAAATATGGTTCAGATATTAACCTTAGGAACATTTGGTTGTCCCAAATCTCCTGACTTCACCAAGCAATCAGATATGCTCTTGATGATTCCATTGGAGGCATTAAGGCTGAGAATGCCAGACTGAAGGATCGACTCAAGGAATTAGAGGAAGATTTCATTCCTATCCCATTGTTCGTCAGTCCTTTAGCAATAGCCATGCATGTCACCCCTACATCCAAATTAAAAGGATCCTCCAACCTCCTTGCATCGTGTAGAGGCTATGTGTAGAAGAATATCAAGAAAAGAATGGAGTTGGTTACTCAAGCCTGGGAAACATCACAAAGTATGGCTTCCCTTGGAACGAGGGCACATGATTTGCACGAACATTTGTAGGCGGATTGAAAAAATGAAGAACGTTTATATATAGAGACGATCATCCCTTTTGGTATCCATGTCAACAACATGACAGATATGAGAACAAGACAAGAAGATATCCCCTCCCTAAACCGGATCACTCAATTAAATGCATGCTGGAAAGAGAAAGTGAAGAACCTGCATCTCATTTTCCAATCATGTGAACAAGCCATATCAAAGAAAGAAGAATTATTTAGAAAGCTGAGTGAAATATACTTAGCCAAAAGTACCAACGAGGTCCAAGACCCCAACTTAATCATCAAATCCTTTCCCTTAACGAAGAAATCCTTCGATAAACAAGTTAATATTTTCAAGGGGTTGTCTTTAGAAATATTTTACAGCATCCTTGAATATGGTGAAGATGACGTGGACAACTCACTAGTGGACTATTTGGTACAAAATGAAGAAATTGATCAAGCTCTGCATAATATTTCTATCGATCTAAGGGAATTAAAAAAGGATATTTTCAACATTAAAATATGCGATGATATCAACGTGGCCCCCATGAGAGGCTACATTGAAGAATGGCTCCAAAGGGAAATCGTAAATATCACCGGTGAAAGGAAACAGGAAGTTAGCACGATTCCAGTAGTCATCCACGACAGCAATAAAAAGGCATCAGCAAACAAATAGAAAATGGGGAGATATATACCATTACTGTAAGTCTATATTGATTACTTCATGCTTTATTTATCAATCTAACTATTCCACCTCTTTAAATAGAAATGTCTAAACAAATACTGATAACTTCCAATTTTCTCTTTTCAGGTCTTTCTCTCTACCCTCGCCCACTTCTTCTTTCTACAGTCCAATTTCTTGTACTTATTTGTTTTATGGTCTGTGGGAGCCCTAATCCCAGTCTATATGACAAACACATTTAAATTTCTAGGAATATGTAATAGACAATATTATTTTTTGATATATTTCAAAGAAAACTACTATTTCCGAAATGCAAAATCAGTTCTCTTTATGCATGTCAGTCATCTTATTTTATTTTTATGTTCTCGGAAATTTTTATCTTCAATTATGTTGAATGTCAAGAGATTTTATTTGTTTAATTTGAATGTTTAATGTCTGTGATTTGTTATCCTATTTTCCAGGAACCTTTATTTCAAAAAACAAAAAACATTTTCTATCGTTTTGTATTGCTTCAAGTCATTGCGAAATATATTCTTCAAGTCCCACATTTGAACTATACACGCCACATGAAAAACTTATAGAGGAGTACCACATCTATAAGAACATGGTAGGATTCAAAAAAAAATAATGTTTATTTTCCACCGCATATAACTTTATTTATCCTAACACTTATAGAGACACAAAATCCAAATGATCTATTTAAAGAAGTGACTGAAAATTGTACTTAACTCTAACCAATTTGAACAATACAAAAATCATTATGAATGAATTTCATAAATACATTGAAGAGATAAAACATGCAAGGTAGGAATGGAAATTTCGAACATGGAAAATCAAACTCTGTCTGGTGTACTACTGGTAAAAATAAAAGCAAAATGGATTATGCAAAACACAGTATAATTATAATGAAAATACTTTCAAAAACTAAATGGTTTCAATGCCACAATTTCTCTAGGATCCACGTGTCATTTTCTGCATGGATACCACCTGTACTTCATGTTGTTTTCCAC
>ML843526.1:0-13436 GCA_009831015.1 Picea engelmannii
CCAAAGTGACTTTCATTTTATTAATATTTAATTAATTAATTAAATCACTTTAATTAATTAATTAACCTTTTTACCTCTGAAAATCTCCTTATCTCTCCTTGTGGCTTCCCTGGCCACTGAAAGTCACTTCTAGCCATCCCATTCCGTAGTTCTGCTCCTCCCGATTCCAATGAGCTATTACACTGAGAGGTTCCTCCAAGTAATGTGCCCAAAATGCCCTCTTCAGTGATTTTAATTAACTTATAGCTCAAAATAGTCAATATCATGGAAATCATCGAAATGGAATGAAACCAAAGCCAACCTGTGCGGAATGGATCATAATGATGGAATATGATGATAAATTCCAACTGGACCCCACAATGCCTCTCAAATACCCCTGTACTCGCTATAACATCCATCTGGCTACTCTGGTCATCATAAGTCTCTGCCCTGTGATGATGTCCCAAAGTGGGGACATTACAAAATATCCTCCCAGGAGAAACATAGATCCGACTTGAGAAACCCTTGCTTCAACCTACAATGAATTTTCTTAAGCTAGCAGATCATAGGTTCATCAAACCAATTTGAACACTTAAAATTGTAATAACATCTATAATGGGAATCCCGACATGAGTTGATTTTGAAGTAATCAATATGGTCAAAAGACATTCCTACCTACCCCACATTAGTTGGATGACCATGGGTCAGAATATGAGAGCTAAAATCTCACTCAAGAGAGATAGAATCAAATTTAAAAGAAGTGCCAGAAAAATCATAATTCCACTAGATCAGAAGGAAGGAAAACCATGGGTCGAGACATGGGATGAAGCTCATGAATCCCAACAACTATATCAAGTAATGAATGAGAAAAAGGATAACCTCGAGCCAAACAATGAAGGAGAAATCCTAGTCGGGTCTCCATTGTCAATAGGCCAAAATTCAGATACAAAATTATACAATTGGAAAATGGAAAACTATGAAGAACAAGCCAAAGAGTGTTGGTCGATAGAAGCAATACCAATAAGGCGATCCAAATCCTTCTTCTTAGTACAAGTGGTACCTATTGTGGCCAAATGGAAACTCAAGCAGACACCAGTGCTAATTCCAACACATTCATAGACAAAGCAACCCATATTGTTCAGCGAAAGAAACTTTCCATTGATGCATATTGATGAGGTTTCCAAGTCAGTTGGAGATCAAGGGAGAGTACAAAGTCTAATCAAATCTTTTATAGGCC
This sequence comes from Picea engelmannii, assembly GCA_009831015.1. Classification (NCBI taxonomy): domain Eukaryota; kingdom Viridiplantae; phylum Streptophyta; class Pinopsida; order Pinales; family Pinaceae; genus Picea; species Picea engelmannii. Next base: position 1,217 of record ML843526.1, read on the forward strand.
AAGACACATGATGGTGGGAGACACATGCACCTCGACTCCAAATGTGGAATATTGTCATTGAAATATTTGGTGGGAAAAAACTATCAACCAATATTGACATCCTGACTTTTAAACCTAGGTTTAACTCAGTTGCTTACATCGAACAATGTGGCAAGGAATGGAGGAAAGAAGGCTACAAAGACAAGAGAGTGTGGTCTCACATGTTTCCAAACACATTGGATGACATACCCCACAAGTGGTATAAAATTGAAGAAGTGTGTGGACACACATACAACTAGAACGAAATAAAAAATAATTTCCTTAAAGACTTCGAATTCATACCTGAAGAAGCATTGTTGTAGGAAGTAGCAAGAGAGACAATTTTTTTTTAGAAAAACCAAGTCCTCAACTTTAGAAAAACCAAGGAAAAACCAAGGAAAATCTAAAGTGGACATGGCCTCAACTTGGACTTGTAATTTAGTATGGATACATAGTACAAATAATATCATATCTTGTCAAATAAACACGAAAAACATAATTTTTCCAAGATAGAGCTTTCAATGGAAGAAAAACCATCCAAGAGTACAAAACTGTGTAAAAATAGTCTACTCTGCAACCAAAGAATTAAAGGAAGAGAAAGATGATACTAAAAAACCTGTCTTCTCGTTGATTTATAATCAAGTCGTATAAGGAGAACACCAATTAGACAATCCAAAAGTGCCTAAATGGATGGATGCATAAATTAAAACCAAAGAATTTGACATTTCAATAGATGATCGACCAATAATGGCCAAAATAAGTGACTATTGGTTCGACAAGCAAACCATGGAAATAATCGACCTACTAAAAGAATATCAAGATGTCCTTTCACACGACTACAAAGAACTCAAAGGATTGGTACAAGAGATGGGTGAGATGAAAATCAACCTTATCCATGGCATCAAACTTGTTATAAAATGACCATATAAGTTGACACACAAATACAAGCCCATTTTCCAAAAAGAAATCTAAGCAGTGCTCATTGTTGGCATTATATACATGATAGAAAAGTTGGAATAGGAAATCCCCATGGTCGTGCAACCCAAGAAGCATGACCCAAAGAAACTGAGAATTTGAGTCGACTCCCAAGGATTGAATAAATTCATAGAGATCGATGCATGCTGATGAGATTTTTTTTTTTTTTTAAGTAAAAGTGGGACCTTCCTATTAAAGCTTCATACAAAAAAGAGAATACATGCTAGATAGGAGCCAGGTGTCCTGCCTGTGAAGGAAACCAGGACACCTGGCTATCACACTGTAACAGGTCCAAAAGTTATGGAAAACATAGAGCCACCCTGCCCGTAGGAAACCAGGGGGTATAGTTTTAACTAACAACATTTTAATAGTGGAGTTTCTAAGGCTATTCCGACTAACAGCTAGAGGACTACTGTCCTGAGAAATTACAACAACAATTGTAAAGAAAAACATGGAAACGCTGGAACCTTTTATCCGGGGCTCGCCTTGTCGTCCCTTGCTTCTGCTGCTCGAGCTGGAATGACGAAAGGCTGTGCATAGGTAGGACAAAGTCGCTTGGGTGAGGCGTTAGAGTAAGTTGCATACAACATGTCCAGTCTCTAGCTTGCACCGACTACACGAAATATTTGGTCTTCTTCTAGGCTTCAGAGTTCAAAGATAAGCTGCAATTGCTCCAGGAGCAAAAGAGGTGGCGAGGGCGGCCTCGTCTGCGCGTCATCATTTCCTTGACAATCTGCATCCTGGACTGTATCAGCTTCCATCACCTTCTCCTCTTTGATGATGCAGTGTCCTGGGCCGGGGTCCAGAGAAGATTTAGCACAGGAGTCGGAAGAGGTTCTGCCGGACGGAGTGATGTGAGAGCGAAAGACACGGGCGTAGGGGTCCCAGTCATCCGGGAAGGTGACCAAATTCTGGTGCAAGAAATCCGGAGGGGGCTGAATGCTCGGGTCCTCTTCTACAATTGTGCCAGGATGTGAAGCTTCCCGAATTGCCTGCCGTCGACGTCTTCTAACTAGAGTCACTGCACTCTGGAATTCCCTGTGTCTTTTCCTTCTCACGGCGGTGGCATACCAGCCAGCCCCTCTGCGTGGTTTCCCCCGTAGACGCGACATAGCTGGAACGGAGAGGAGAGCCAAGTCGCCTCGCTGCGCAGAGAACTGTTCAAACAGAATGGAGCCCTCAAGAAGGTTGATGGACCAATAAATCTCAATAAACGCCATTAATGCCCCGAGCTTAATGCTCTGGCAGTTCAGACCTATGGCGCTCGTGCTGAAAAGATTCATGCTACGGAGATGGAAGGAGTTGACGCGCACTATGGATCGCAGAGTGTGTGGGGAGGACAGTTAATAAAAGCCCCCCGCCTCCCCTCGCCACCTCCCATTGCCACCTCGCCTCATCATCCTAGACACATGTCACCCCATCCGGGGTAGGGAAATATTTGCTGGCCAGTAGCTTGCAACGATGGTGGAGATCTGAGGGCTCTGAGCTGCTGGTGTCCCAGGTTATGTGCTCCCTTTCCCTGTAAACGCCTTCATTGGCGAGGAGATCGGCTACTGTGTTTGCTTTCCTTTTGATATGTGAGGGGATGACACTGATGTTCCGCCTGAGCAGGCTTTGAAAGTCTTCTAACAATCCTACTAAACGCCAGCTAGGAGAGATTTTATGTGGGTGTCCCCCATGCAGGATTTTTGTGATGAGCTAAATGACTATTTGAGAGTCCCCTTCCAGTATGATATTGTGACTGGTGAGAGCAAGAGCTTGTTTGAGACCCTGTAAGAGGCCTGTGAGTTCCGCTACATTGTTGGTGGTTTCTCCCAAGTATCCCGCACTCAGAGTTAGGATTTCCCCAATAGAGTTCCTGATGACTGCTCCGTAACCAGCTGGTCCGGGGTTGCCTTTTGAGGCTCCATCGAAGTTGATTTTTATGAATCCAGCAGGAGGGAGGGTCCAAAGGGACGGACTGGAGAAGTGGCTCTGAGGGGGCCGAAGGGTTCCCCAGTCTTTGAGGTTGAGCGTCCAGCTTTGGAAGATGTGTACCTCCTCGCGATTACACTCTTGGTCTCGAAGTTGCCAATGCTTGCTCTGAATAGTTTCTCTGATGAGTTTGACGACTGAATTCCAGGTGGCCTCTGCTGGGGACTGCTTGGAGTGGAAGATGCGTTTGTTCCTCTCCTTCCATATCTGCCAGAGAGTGAAGCCAGGTAGTAAGAGCCAGATTTGATTCAGAATGGGGTTACTGTAGGTGATTGAGTCCCAATTTTCAATAGTATCTTTGATGCTGCCACGATTTTGGTTGGATCGGTGCATGATTTGTGCTCCTTGATCCCAGATTGCCTGGTTGTAGCTGCATCCGTTGAAGAGGTGCTCTTTGGTTTCCTCTTGGGCTTGACAGAGTATACACATGGATGGTCCAATGAACCCTCTCTTCCTGAGGTTGTCCCATGTTAGAATTCTGTTGTGAATAATTAACCAGAGGAAGGTAGATACCTTGGGCCATAATTCCTTGCGCCAAATTTTGCTCCAGATGTTGTCCCCTTGCTGGTTGTTTTGATGGCAATGTATACTATAGGCCTCTTTTACTGAGAAGTTGCCAGAAGCTGAGTGTCCCCATCTGAGCATGTCGCGTCCTTCTCGCCATGGGATTTTCCTGCGTCCAGCCTCTTGCTGCCAGGCGGTTAGGTTTATATCAGGGGGAATGCCTAGCTCCTGGTTGAAGGTTTTCCATTGCCGCCAGGTGTGTTCTATGTCCACGGGTTTCCAGAGATCACGTACCTTTGGTGCAGAGAGATGATTGAATGCCAGGTGGAGGGGTGTGAGTTCTTCAAGGTCTTGTAGAGGCTTAAGCTGTTTCCAGGAATCTTTCCAGAATCTTGCGCTGTCTCCATTGCGTATTTCCCAGAAGGCATGCTTCTGTATCATATCCCTGTTTTGCCAAGCGGTATTCTAGATGTTCGACCCCTGCATTTTGATGTTGTGTCTGATTAGTTGGTCCGGTTGCATTGTAGGGGCATATTTGCGTTTCCAGATTTGAGCCCATAAGGCCTCTGGTGTTTTCATCCACCTCCACCATATCTTAGCTCCCATTATCTGGTTGAGCTTTTCTGGGTCCTGCAGACCGAGGCCTCCTTTGCCTTTTTGTGTGCATACCTTTTCCCAGCTTACGAGGGCCCATTTCTTCTTGTCTTGTACTCCTTTCCAGAGGAAATTTCGTTGGGTGTTTCCGATTGCTTTAATGATGTGTTTAGGGGCAGCAAGCGCCGTGAAGAGGTAGGTGGGAAGAGTTTGGAGGACCGACTTTAGCAGGACAAGTCTGGCTGCAAGGTTTAGAGGTCTGAAAGTCCAGTTGGATAATCTGTTAGAGATGGAGATGAGGAGACTGTCCCAAGAGATGGTTTTAGCGGGTGCTCCAGTGAGGGGGATACCCAGGTAATTGGATGGAAGGGAGCTCCCGGGGATGCCCAGGATTCTGGAAATGTGCAATTGGACTGCCGTGGGGGTATTGAAAAAGAAGATCTTGGACTTTTCAAGATTCTGAGTCATGCCTGAGGCCTCAGTAAAATCTGAGAGGATAGAATTGAGTTTAAGGGCTTCCCGAGCGGTAGGGGAGTTCATTAGAAGAGTGTCATCAACGAATTGGCTGTGTGAGGGAGCGGGATGTATATTATGCAGAGGTAGGCCCTGGAGGGTGCCTTCCAGGACTGCTGATTTGATGTAGCGGCCTAGGCCTTCCGCCAAAAGAACAAAGAGGAAAGCTGAAAGTGGATCGCCTTGCATGATGCCTCGGGAGGCTGAGAAGGGGCGTGAGGGGACTCCATTGACGAGGATTGAGAAGAACGCTGAGGAGGTAAGGTTCAAAATCCATTGGACCCAAGCATGATCAAAACCAAAAGATTTCATAATAGCATGGAGGTACTGCCAGTTGGCCCTATCAAAAGCCTTGGAGAGATCGAGTTTGATCAACATACCTGGTGTTTTTGTTGTCTTGAGAGAGCTGACTACCTCATTGGCCAATATGATGCTATCCATAATCTGTCTGCCTTCTACGTAACCAGATTGTTCTTTAGAGATGATGAGAGGCAGAATTGGCTTGAGTCGATTTGCAATAACCTTAGTGATGATCTTGTAGATGACATTGCAAAGAGCGATGGGTCGAAACTGTCTAGGGTTCGTGACTCTTTCCTCCTTTGGTATGAGCGCGAGAAAGGTGGCATTGAAAGCTTGGAGCACTTGTCTTGACGATCTGGATTCTTCCACTACTTCCCATACGTCCTGGCCTATAATGTCCCGGCAGTGGTGGAAGAAGTCTGTAGTAAAGCCATCAGGGCCTGGGGCTTTGCCTGGGGGCATGTCTTTTACAGCTTTTTCCACTTCCTCCTTGGAAATCGGTCGATTGAGGGCTGCATTCTGTTCTGGTGTGATTAGCTTTGGAATGTGGCTGGTGACTCGGGAGATTGCTGCCGCCCTGTCCTCATTGTTTTCCTTGAGGAGGGTTTGATAGTATCCATGAAGTTCTTCTTCGATGTGCTCATGGTCCCTGATTAGTTGGCCTTTCTCGTCCTCCAAATGTGTTATTCTGTTGATGTGTCTTCGATGTATCATGGTTCTGTGAAAGAATTTGGTGTTCTTTTCCCCTTCTTTGAGCCACTGAACTCTAGATTTCTGTCTCCAGAGTATCTCTTCTTGCCATCTGCGTTGCTCAAGCTGCATCTGTAATTTCTCTTCTTCCTGCATGAGTTCGGTGGTGCGTGTTCCTGAAATGAAAATTTGTTGTATTTCAGCTAGTTGGAGTTCTGTGTCTCTGATGGCTTGATGGATATTGCCGAAGGTGTTTTTGTTCCAGTGTTTGAGATTTTGCTTGAAATTTTTAAGCCTCTGCTGAAACCTGTACATCTTGGTGCCCTCGTTTATTTCTGATTGATTCCACCAGAGATGAGCTAGTTGATGGAAGTCTGGGTGTGTTAGCCAGAATTTTTCAAATCTAAAGGGTTTGAATTTTGGTGTCACTTCTATGGCAATATGGAGGGCTATTGGCCAGTGATCCGAGCCTGTTCTGAGAAGAATCAGACTTTCTATGCAGAGGTCTCTTTCAATCAAATGTTCTGATACAAGAAAGCGATCTAGTCTACAAGCTATGTGTTGGCTACCAGATCAACGATTTGACCAGGTGAAGGTCCCATTACTATTCTCTATGTCTACTAGTTTTAGCTGGTCAAGGAGGGATTTGAACTTACCACTATCTTGCTCGAGTCGCTTGCTGCCTCCTGATTTTTCCTCCAGTGTCATTATCATATTGAAGTCTCTGCCTAGGATCTAGTTGGGCGTATTCACCAGATCTTTGACTCGGACAAGTTTTTCCAAAAATTTCTGCTTTTCCTGTTGTCCTTGTGGACCATAGACATTGGTGATGGTCCCCTCCTGACTTGATCCTATTATTTCAAAATGGGATGACAGGGTACCTGCCGTGGAAAAGGGCCCACTGAGAGTTATGTGGTTGGGGTCCCATAAAATTGCAAGGCCGCCCGCTACTCCCACAGAGTCCATATAGAAAAACTGGCAGCCTTTCCAAATTCTTTGAATTATGTTCTCAGCTTCCAAGCCGGCGCATTTGGTCTCCTGTAACATTAGAATATCTGGATTTTCCTCTTTGATGCAGTCTCTGAGGATCCTTTGTTTGGATCTTCCGTTAAGCCCTCTGATGTTCCAGGAGATGATCTTCATCATTAGGAGGAGGGGTGTGGGTGGAGGTAACCCTCCGAGAGCTTCTGTATTTGCCCTGAGTTGATCATTAGGTTACCGGCTTCTTTAATTAGCTGATGAGCTGGCTTCCTGCCTCATCTTTTGCCTTCCCTTAGGGTTTTTTTGGAGCTAGAGCTGGACTCTGTGGCTATGCCTAGGCGTGCCGTGGAACCAGCCGTTGAATCGATGAAGATCTTGTGGACCTTGCGCAGTTGTTCTTCCGGGAGACCCTGCAGATCCTTCTGGTCTAGGGCCTCCTCTAATTTCTCCAGATCTATGCCGACTAGGTCCTGGGCATTCATGTGAATATCTCCATCTGCCTCCTCTGTGTCCGCTATGTTGGTATCTTTGGGTAGATCTGGAGGTGGGGTGGTAGTGCTCAGGGCTTTGCCTGCCTGAGCTCCAGCAAGGGGATCTAGGAGTTCCTCTTCTTCCGGGAGCTGACTTAGAATATCATAGGAGTTCTTGGTTTGGATCTTGGGTTTGGGGTCGGCTATCTGTCTTCGAGTGGGATTCTTCTTTCATGTTTGAATCACAGTGAATCCATCTTTCTGCAGAGTTGGGGTGGGTTTGGCCACTGGCTGGTTCAAAGGGCAGTCCCGAAACAGATGGCCGTGTTCGTGGCATTTTCTGCATCTAAAGGGGATGTGCTTGTAGTCAAGGGTTTGAACCCAGTCCTCGTCCTGGTATTCCAGTACTACTGTTCCTGGTATGGCTTTGGCTATGTTCATGTAAACGCAGATACGAGCATATGAAGTGTATTTTCTCTGCTTTGTAGCTTCAGAGGCTTTCACATATTGACCAATGGTGTTGCCTATTCCCATTAGGATTTCCTCCAGCCAGAACTCTTGCGGGAGGGAGTAGAGACAGATCCAAACCGGTGCCATTGTGAAGTCCTCCTTGTCTGGGCTAAAGCGCTCTGTCCAGTACCTCAAAAAAAGCCCTGCTGAGTTGAAGAAGTAGGGGCCATTTTCAAAAATGCGGTCCTTGTCCTCAAGATTGTAGAGTATAATAGTGAAAAAACCTTTTGAGCTGAGCTGGACGTCGTAGTCACCTTTGGGGTTCCACCAATGTTTTATCCATCTTTGCAGATCCTTTTCCAATGGCCAGAGTCCCAGAAATTTGCCAATGAGGGCATGTTCTTGCATAAACTGTGTGTGCTCCACCACCCTGGTAGAGCGTATGTGATAACGGGGTGCCTTTTCCATCTGAGGGATGCATTTCCCTGGTTCCCAGCTGCGAGGTGGTTTGGGATTGGAAGTGCTGGATTTCGTCTCCATATCCTGTTGCAGGCCTTGTTCATTGGCGAGCAGCTGCTCTCTGATTTGCGACGGCGGCTCAAACGCTGGTCGTCTTGCCCTGGTTCTAGATTTTTCATTGGCGGCTACATTACTGTATGAGGGGGTTTCCCCCCCCCTGTTGCGCTCATGGCTGTGGATAAGCGCCGAGGTGGTTGACGGTGAGGCAGTGGAAATTCGTGGCTTGAGAAGTTGCTGTGGTGGACGGTCTGCAGGTCGCATGGGCTGCGTGCTAGGGTTTCGACCTCACTGCTTTATCATTCCTTTCATAAGATATGCTGATGAGATTATTAATGAAGTAGCGGGACATGAATTTTTTTCGTTCACTGATGGATTCTTCAGATACAATCAAGTACCTATAGCAAAGGAATATCAAGAAAAAACTACATTTGTTTCTGAATTTGGATCATTCACATACAAAGTCGTGTCGTTTGGCCTAAAAAATGCCCCAATAGTCTCCTATAGGATAGCGATGATGGAATTTCAAGAATATATTTATAAAACAATGGGTGTGTATTTTGACGATTGGACTATCTACAACCTACTAAAAGACCACATCCCATGGTTAAGAATGATGCTGGAAAGATGTAGGAAAATCCATTTGTATTTAAACATCAAAAAGTGCATCTTTTCCACACCTATAGGCATATTGTTGGGCCATATCGTAAGAAAGTATAGGATAAAATCTGACATGGTCAAAATTAAAATCATCCTCGACTTGAAACCACTAGTCAACTAGAAACAAATCAAAATATTCCTTGGACACATGGGGTATTATTGAAATTTCATCTGAAACTACTCTGACATCACGTTCCCAATCGATGAGATTTTAAAGAAAGAAGTTGAGCTCCATTGGACCCAGGAATGTGACAAATCTTTTGAACTATTAAAAAGAAATTTGGTATAGGTGCCCATCCTACAATTTCCAGATTGGTCAAGAAAATTCCATGTTCATATCAATGCCTCAAGTGTCGTTGTGGGTTTGGTCCTAGCCCAACCATATGACGACATGGTCGACCACCCAAATGCATAGGTCAGTCGAAAATTAAATAAATCCGAAAGGAATCATTCGATCACTGAACACAAAGCTTTGGCAAAGATTTTTTCCTTGCAAAAATTTCAACATTATCTATTAGCAAATCCCTTTACATTTTTTACAGACCATCAAGCGTTGAAATATCTCGTCAATAAACCAGTCCATCAATGGAAAATATGTTGATGGCTACTAATCTTTCAAGAATTTGACTTCGAGGTAGTAGTATGACTGAGAAAGAAGAACATTAGCCTGAATCATCTATCCCAACTTGAAACATGAGAATATATGACAAGAATCGATGATGATTTACTGGACGTGAATGTATTCAAGGTTGAAGCAGTGCCCAAAGAGGTTGAAGAAATTGCAAATTTTCTAGAAGAAGGGGAAGAACTTGAAGATCTCCCAACCAACAAACAAAAAATCCTAGCCATGAAAGTTGCACCATTCACTCTCATGAATGGATATATTTACAATCTAGGACTCAACAACATTATGCAAAGATGTGCATTAGAGCATGAACATGAGGACATCATTAATGAAGCACACATAGGCCTAGCAGGAGGTCACTTTGAAGCTAACACTGTTGGAAAATCTTTAACAGACAGCGCATGCTTGTATACTTGTCATTGATGGAAAAGTACAATAGTGTAGATGGCATGAGTACAGAAAGTATGAAATATATGGGCATTATGAGAAGACACTGTAGGAAGGGTTTGTAGGGTTTGGTCATAACGGATTCTATATGCTGTAATGCATCATCCGATTCAATTGTCAGGAGATCATGCTGGAGTTTCAGGCTGGAATGATGTCTCTGGAGGGGACACGAGTTGTACCAGATACTTGGAAAGGACTTGTTCGTGTAGCTAGGGGAGATGAGGGTTTGTTGCACTTTCAATGGCTTAATTGAACAAGTAATGTGGTAGAAGTTGATTAAATTGTATTTCCAGATGAAGCTGTATTTGAAAAGGTCTAGGAAACCCTCGAAGCGAGTGTACATTTTTGAAATTCAAGGAGGATGTTCGCAAATTCTTTTTTTGGATGCAGGTTCCCGATGACCATCAGATCAAGTGTTGATCGGGACTGTCAATCTGGGCCGTTGACTCCATTTCGGAGTTTCACGATTCACGTCTTGGAGAGGCAAGAAATATGACAATTGAAATCGTGATATGCGAAATCGCGATTTAATTGCAGCCGTCAGATCAAGGTTGATCTGGACCGTCGACTCCATTTCAGAGTTTCGCGACTCGCGACTTAGAGAGGTAAGAAACAAAACAGTTGGAATCGCGATATGCGAAATCATGATTTAATCCCAGCCGTCAATTCACGATGTGTTTTGGACCGTTGATTTGAGCTCCATCTCGGAGCTTCGCCTATCGTGACATGGAGAGGCAAGAAACATAACCACCGAACTCATGAGATGCGAAATCGTGATTCAATCGCAGCCGTCAGATCAAGGTGTGATCTGAACCGTTGATCCGGCTCCATCTCAGAGCTTCACCTATCACGATTTGGAGAGGCAAGAAACATAACCTCCAAACTCGTGAGATGCTAGATCGCGATAAGATCTAGACCGTCGGATCTATGGAGATTTCAATCGATGATCAGATGAAGTTTATAAACTTGTGAAGCGCCTTTTTGGCACAGCCTATGGTCACCGCCGATGGTCCCGAGAAGGGAAGGAGTCAGTTCTAATAAGCTCCATTTCGGGGTTTCAAGGATTGCGACTTGGAGAGTCGAGATGCCTCATCTCCATATTCACGAGATGCGAATTCGCTAAAAAAACTTTATGCATAAGTGCTTGGTTATGGCCTTGGTCATATTGCGAAAGGACCTAGCGCAGAAAAACTCTGTATCAGAGATTCGAAGATCGCGACATGAAGTGTCGAGATACTTGGCCACAGGTATTCCGAAATGCCAAAACCCGATTTAAAGGCAAGATTAATAACCCTATCCAATGGTATAAATAAGCTTGAATGTGATTAGAGGGCTACTATTCTCTCTCACAGTTAATTTATCAGTTATGAATCTGTTATCAAAATGGATTTGTGATTGCCGATTTGTTGGCGTTTCAGTTGCTCGGACGACTGTTTTTATTTTGTCTAAGGAGATGCGAAGGTGAACCGCCGTGGGTGTGTGTATAAAAGAAAAAGATACAAACTGTGTGTGTGGTTGTTGTTCTGGATGAAAATTGAATTAAACGATAAGAAAGGGAAAATCATAGAATGCACAGAGTGAGACTGGGAATATGCGCAGTGTGAGATAAAACTCAAAGAAGAGTAACAGATGATGAAAAGACTTGAAGCAGAGTAGAATGAAAGAACGACTTGAAGCAAAGCAGAATGACAGAACAAGTTGAAGCAAGGAAAAATGACAGAACAAGTTGAAGAAGACCAGATTTACAGAACAAACAAGAAGTGGTAAGAATTGATTTATCTGTGTAGTTGTCTGTTTATTTATTCATTAATATTCCAGGGTGGTTGGGAGGTGCTAGGGAGGACTGTTGTCCTCAGATATTCAAGTGGGAGCTTGAACACAGGGAGTTGTAGCTTCCATTTGGTTGTAGCCAGAGAAACAAGGGTGGTAGGGTGGTGCAAGGGAGAACAAGTGTTCTCTGTTATACAGGTTGGAGCTTGTGTAACTGGAAGTTGGTGCTTCCATCCAGTTGGTGCTGGAAAATTAGGGGAGTTGGTGCTTCCTTCTAGTGGGTGCTAGAGAAACAAGAGAGTCGGTGCTCTCAAACAAGTTGCAGCATGTAAAACAGAGGTAGCAGCCTCACATTGAGTTGGTGCTCAATTATAGATGATGTACATAACTTAAAAGACTGCCTATCATTTCGAAGAAGAAGAGGTTTTCTCCCTTTATGGGTTTCCTCGTGAAAATCTGTCTCTGTGTATACTTTATGTGTGACTGATGCTCTTTACTTTTACTGTCCATATGCTGTATAATGTTGATGATCACTTGAAGAAAGATTAAGAATGTTTTAATAGACTTAATAATGTTTAAGCTCAATAACAACTGATTCACACCCCCCCCCCCTCTCAGTTGTTTTAGTAATTTCAAAAATTGGTATCAGAGTTGGTTCCTTTTATTCAAAGGTAGATATGTAAGCTTAAACATGACAAGTCATGAAGGGACTTCAGCCTCTAATCCCCCTCCG
>ML843526.1:15266-28637 GCA_009831015.1 Picea engelmannii
ATGAGTTGTACCAGATACTTGGAAAGGACTTGTTCATGTAGCTAGGGGAGATGAGGGTTTGTCGCACTTTCAATGTCTTAATCAAACAAATAATGTGGTAGAAGTTGATCAAATTGTATTTCCAGATGAAGCTGTATTTGAAAAGGTCCAGGAAACCCCCGAAGCAAATGTACATTTTTTAAATTCAAGGAGGATGTTCGCAAATTATTTTTCTGGATGCAGGTTCCCGATGACTGTCAGATCAAGTGTTGATTAGGACTTTTAATCTAGACCGTCAACTCCATTTCGGAGTTTCACGACTCACGTCTTGGAGAGGCAAGAAATATGACAATTGAAATCGCGATATGCAAAATCGCGATTTAATCGCAGCCATCAGATCAAGGTTGATCTGGAACATCGACTCCATTTCGGAGTTTCACGACTCAAAAATTTGAGAGGTAAGAAACAAACAATTGAAATCATGATATGAGAAATCACGATTTAATCCCAGCCGTCAATTCATGATGTGTTTTGGACCGTTGATCTGAGCTCCATTTCGAAGCTTCACCTATCGCGACATGGAGAGGCAAGAAACATAACCATCGAACTCATGAGATGTGAAATCATGATTCAATCACAATGGTCAGATCAAGGTGTGATATGAATCGTTGATCCAGCTCCATCTCGGAGCTTCTCCTATCGCGATTTGGAGAGGTAAGAAACATAACCTCTAAAATCGCGAGATGCGAGATTGCAATAAGATATGGACCATTGGATCTATGGAGATTTCAATCGACGATCAGATGAAGTTTATAAAATTGTGAAGCACCTTTTTGGCACAGCCTATGGTCATCACCGGTGGTCAAAAGAAGGGAAGGATTCAGTTCTGATAAGCTCCATTTCGGGGTTTCGGGGATCGCGACTTGGAGAGTCAAGATGCCTCATCTCCAGATTTACGAGATGCGAATTCGTGAAAAACACTTTATGCATAAGCACTTGGTTATGGCCTTGGTCATATTGAGGAAGGAGTTAGCACACAAAATATCTCTATCGGAGCTTCAAAGATCACGACATGAAGTGTCGAGATACTTGGCCAGAGGTATTCTGAAATGCCGAAACCTGATTTAAAGGCAAGATTAATAACCCCGTCCAATGGTGCAAATAAGCTTGAATGTGATCGGAGGGCTACTGTGCTCTCTCATAGTTAATTTATCAGTTATGAATCTGTTATTGAAATGGATTTATGATTGCCGATCGGTTGGCGCTTCAGTTGCTCAGATGGTTGTTTTTCTTTTGTCTAAGGAGATGCGAAGGTGAACTGCCATGGGTGTGTGTATAAAAGAAAAAGATACAAACTGTGCATGTGGTTGTTGTTCTGGATGAAAAATGAATTAACCGATAAGAAAGGGAAAATCACGGAATGCGCAGAGTGAGACTGGGAATATGCACAGTGTGAGAGAAAACTTAGAGAAGAGTAACAGATGATGAAAAGACTTGAAGTAGAGAAGAATGAAAGAATGGCTTGAAGCAGAGCAGAATGACAGAACAAGTTGAAGCAGATCAGAATGACAGAACAAGTTGAAGAAGACCAGATTTATAGAACAGAGAAGAAGTGGTAAAAATTGATTTATCTGTGTAGTTGTTTGTTTATTTATTCATTAATATTCCAGGGTGGTTGGGAGGTTATAGGGAGGACTATTGTCCTTAGAGGTTCAAGTGGGAGCTTGAACACAGGGAGTTGTAGCTTCCATCTGGTTGCAACCAGAGAAACAAGGGTGGCAGGGTGGTAAAAGGGAGAACAAGTGTTCTCTGTTATACAGGTTGGAGCTTGTGTAACTGGAAGTTGGTGCTTCCATCCAGTTGGTGCTGGAACATTAGAGGAGTTGGTGCTTCCTTCTAGTGGGTGCTAGAGAAACAAGAGAGGTGGTTCTCTCAAACAAGTTGCAGCTTGTAAAACAGAGGTAGTAGCCTCACATTGAGTTGGTGCTCAATTATAGATGATGTATAGAGCTTAAAAGACTGCCTATCATTTCAAAGAAGAAGAGGTTTTCTCCCTTTATGGGTTTCCTCGTGAAAATCTGTCTCTGTGTATACCTTATGTGTGACTGATGCTCTTTACTTTTACTGTCCATATGCTGTATAATATTGATGATCACTTGAAGAAAGATTAATAATGTTTTAATAGACTTAATATTGTTTAAGCTCAATAAAAACTGATTCACCCCCTCCCTCTCAGTTGTTTTAGTAATTTCAACAAACCTGACATCTAGGAAAATCCTTCAGGTCAATCTTTGGTGGCCGAATTCACATAAATACTGTCGAGAAAAGGTAAAGAAATGTGACAAGTGTCAAAGGATAAGTCGATTGTTGTGGAAGAATTAAATTTCCCTGCACTTGGTAAGACCCAGTTTATCATTTGAAATATGGGATATTTATTTCCTCGGTCATTTCCCAAAAAGAGCATAAAGGTCGGGAAAAAAATACATTATTACAGTTGTCGAATACCTAAAAACATGGGCAGAAGATGAACCAGTAGAGAAATCCAAAAAGGAAACAACCACAAAATTCATTTACAAAAATATAGTAACTAGATTCGGCTTCCCTTTGACAATAATCAATGATCAAGGAACCCACTTCATAAATAGTACAATTGAAGTACTGTTGAGGAAATTCATGATCGACCATAGAAAAGAATTTGCATATCACCCACAAGCTAATGGAGTTGTCGAGTCATTTAACAATACATTATATAAGGGCCTGACAAAAATATGGGGACTTGATAGAGACGTCTGGGATGATAAAATTCCATCCATATTGTGGGCATATAGAACATCATACAAAAGATCTATTGTCCAGATGCCCTTCAAACTAGTCTATATTCAAGAAGCAGTGATCCCACTACATTTATGTGCAAACGCAGGTCGAATATACTTTGTCCTGGAATTCCATCACGTGTTGAACATAAGACAACACTTCTACCAACTAAACCAATTAGAAGAAGAAAGGATGTTGGTGTAGGAGCATTAAGAAATTCAAAAGAGTGAGCAAAAATCTTGGCATGATCGACATCTTAAGAATAAATACATCAATGATGGAGACTTGGAACCGCTATACGACACTTGGGTAAAAGGTAAACCAAGCAAGCTAGAAACTACATGGTTGGATTTGTATGTGGTCGAGGACATCCAACCTTCAGGATCAATACAGTTGAAAATGCTACAAGGGAAACCCTTAAAGAAATTAGTCAATTGAGCTAGTTTGAAAATATATCACACATAGAACTCTAAAATCCTGCTGGTGAGAACCTCCATGGAGGCACCAATAGGAATTCAATCGGTCAAAAACCTTTTGGGGTGACCTAATTCTAAAGAAAGAATAAAAAATAGAGAAAAATAAAAAAATAAAATAAAGACAAGAGAAAGCAATAAAAGTAAAAGGAATATTAAGAACATACATACCAAGAAATCAAAATTAAGGAAGCAATAAACAATTTGGTTACCATAATTTGGTACAAAAACTGATAAAAAAATATAAATTATATGACCGAATCACAAGACATTCATTCACAACAAAATAGTCGAATATGAGAAAAGAACAGAGTCCCTGAGCTGCAACAATCAGAGATGAAACCCAAAAATCAAGAGCATGTTCCGTACCTAGACAATATTTGTACCATTACTTAAACAAGTGATCTAGTTGATTGATCTAAAGAGAAGAACATCATTCAACATAACAAAAAACTCATAGATGTGAATTCCAAATATCAAGCAAGCGAGAAAATATCAAACAAGTGTGAAAACAACAATTCAAGCAAACAAGAACATCCTCAACAAAGAAAGAATTTATTCAAAAGGCCGAGCATTCATCTAATTGATAGAAAAGTAGAAACTGACATGGTCGGATGCTTTGACTGGAGGTCCTTGACCACCAAGAAGAATCAACTTGACCAAGAGACAAAAATAAATATTGCTCAAGTTGAGCGGACACACCGAGAAAATCAAATCGATAGAGTCTATGTGACTAAGACGTGGGAATGTGTTACGAGGGAAAAACTCTCTATGGCTAGGGTAAACCACAACATACAGAAATGACTGCAGAAATCAACTCTATCCAAAAAAAATGCTATATAAACCAATATGCAAGCGAGATAAGAAAGATGCCTACCTCATCCATATGTTCGATGAAGTCCACCGTTGAGCACTTTGACCCAAAGCTATATACCTGCAACTAGTTCTCAACAACCAAGCAAAGCAAGCATATGGTGATAATATAAAAGGTTAGCACATTAGATAGAATAATCCATTAATATACATAACAAATACGCCCATGGATAATAACTCAAATATTTGCAAGATATCAATTGGACGAGAAAGGAGTATTTCTATTAATAAATGATCGATAAAAGTGAAAATATTATAGACTTCCGTGTTGACATGGTTCAGAATCGAGAAACTAAGTTCCTTCTAGATGGACCTCCACCACTTCAATCCTCCACCAAAGGCAATCTCATAGAAGAGAGACAATGAGGTTCTAAATAAATAAGGGAAGAGCTTGGGGGATGAACACTATGTTCAGAATTAAAGGACAAAGGGATGCAGACTCCATATAAAGTAAATAATTTCTCCAGAGTAAATTTTCCCTCAAATTTGAATTCTTTCTCCTCTTTTCCATAGCTCGGACTTGGCCCATTTATAGCCTTCAAATAAAACTGAAGGGCCAAGTTGTAATGATCCCAAGCCATTATGCAATGATCATCATTGTTTTGGTGTCTTTTTAAAACCTTTTTCTGGTTGTGGTATTTCATCAAACACTTTGCTGATCTACCTTTTAGATGTGTTTATATGTGTGTATGCAACAAACAACAGAAAGATATAACCATGGAACATACCTCAACCATATGCAATAAGATAGACAAGCCAAAACATCTCAATTCTTCTTTATTCATAAAATAGAGAAACCTGCTATAATGAAGATGCCGATCTGGAATGCTCAACAGATGGCCAAGAAGATAGACAATAGATAAGAGCTGTTACAAAATGCTCCCGCTAATACAAAAGATGCCTCCAAAGGCTGAATGAGAAATGAAGATCAATACAAGCAGATCCGAATGCCAAACTCTCTAGCTGAAGAATGCCATGCTCCAATAGAAGGCTGAAACCCACAATAACTCGGCCCTGCTGCCAAAAGTGTCCAATCACCCTAAGAAATATGCCAATTGATAGATCGGGTGATGGTAAGAATAACCCAGGTGCCTGAATCTCCAAGATCCCTCTCAATCTCCGTAGATCTGAATTTCCCACTGAATGGGGTGCCCCACTGGATGACTGAAACCCTAGCTGGTTTGACCCTGATGAAGGAGGCCTCTAAATGCTTTGAAACTCTCCAAGAATATAGATCGGGCAATGGTAAGAATAACCCAGGTGCCAGAATCTCCAAGATCCCTCTCAATCTCTGTAGATCTAAATTTCCCACTGAATGGGGTGCCCCACTGGATGACTAAAACCCTAGATAATTCGGCCCTGCTGAAGGAGGCCTCCAAATGCTCTGAAACTCTCCAGAAATATAGATCAGGACACTACAAGTCACTAGGTAAAGTCTCAGGGTTAGATCTGAAGTGTAACCCCTCCAAACGGACTAGATCTGGATCTCAAAAACGCCCTCCTTCTCTTCAAGTCGCCCCATTGCTCAAGAAATAATCTGAGCCATAAAACTGTCTCAGAAAGCACTAGATCTGATGTCCAAGGGCCTGCAATGAAAACCCAAGTGATAGAATCCTCAACGGCCCTGCCAATCTCCTACAACAAATCTCTCTCCAAAGATGGTGCGCCCCTCTTGTTGGAATCCCTCAACTGGTGCGCCCTCTCTCTATCTACACATGAAACTGATGTAGAATCCTCCTGCAACTGAGTAGATCTGGAACTAGAATGGTGTGGGAGAGTATTTAATCTCCTAGACCAAGCTTGGGACAAGATAGGTGGAATCTTTCACCACCGAATCATCCTCTAGGGTTTGTTATGTCAAAACCCTCAAAACCCCCAATATTGGGCTCACTAGCTAGAAGCTAGAAATCAAAATAAGATCATACCTGAATGATGAGTAGAGGCCCTTGCCTTCCTTTTATACTTTTTGGCTCACCTTGTCCCTCCAAAGTGACTTTCATTTTATTAATAATTAATAATTAATTAATTAATTAAATCACTTTAATTAATTAATTAACCTTTTTACCTTTGAAAATCTCCTTATCTCTCCTTGTGGCTTCCCTAGCTACTGAAAGTCACTTCTAGCCATCCCATCCTGTAGTGCTGCTCCTCCCGATTCCAATGAGCTATTACACCGAGAGGTTCCTCCAAGTAATGTGCCCCAAATGCCCTCTTCAGTGATTTTAATTAATTTATAGCTCAAAATAGTCAAAATCCTGGAAATCGTCGGAATAGAACGAAACCAAATCCAACCTATGCGAAATGGCTCATAATGATGGAATATGATGATAAATTCCAACTGGACCCCACAATGCCTCTTAAATACCCCTGTATTTGCTATAACATCCATCTGGCTACTCTGGTCATCATAAGTCTCAGCCCTGTGATGATGTCCTAAAGTGGGGACATTACACAATTCAAAACGTTTCCAGTATATGGAAGGCCAAGGATCAGAGATCTCCCATCGTGACATGGAAACCTGACATTAATTTTCATTTTTTGGCACAAATCCCGATGTATGCGGGCTGTAGTGAAGAAACCTGCGTATATGCATGCTGTATAGTAGGCACGATGTGTACATGTGGAAAAATATGTATTTTTAGCTCTAGATTTTACAAACAGGGATGATAAGTCTGCATGGGGGAATGGAAAAATGCCTTTTGTGCAAGATTGCATAGGGTGAGGAAAATCTTGCTATAACAGATGCCCCCTAATGTGTGAAGTCAAAGGAGTATCTGTGATGGCTGGAATATATTATAAACAACCCATAAGTGGAGTGATGGGGAACCAGCTGGAAGAACTAGTTTCTCATTACATTCTGCACTGACTTTGCATATATGGCTGCCAATATAATTACACTATAGATCCATGTGAAAATATACCAAAGAAGTGTCCGTGGCCATGAATAGGCAAATATAAATGCAGTTACATGCCAATAGTTGTCATAGACATGGACAAGGCCTAATAGAACTAGTCTCAAAGCCAATCTGAAGATATCTGTATACAATGGAGTACAATATGATCTCCCATGATCACTGAAGTCATATAGGTACTGGTCCAATGAAAAGGAAGAAAAAACTCAAGAAATATTCGACCACATAGTGATGTCTTCAAGTCTTCTACACAATCCTCCAAGGGTGCAAGTCTACATCTTGTGAATAAAGGAGTTGAGGCGAACACAATGAGACATCGTTTGATTACCGGTCATTGAGGTATACCGTTAACAAACGTGAGACAACCTACCAATAATGAAAGTAGGTATCAAGGCACCGAGTACAATCTTACAAGTGTGAATAAAGGAGTTGGTGTCGAACACCTGAAGAATCCATCGACCAAGAGACATTGATGTATTCCCAATTGTCGACAGTGAGAGAACCTGCCACTAATGAATGCAAGCCTCAAGGTACTCATAAGACTCTAGGTCCTGTTTCCAGAATAAATGAGCTGAATTCGATGGAAGGAGACCCACTGAAAGAAGAGAATTAAGGCATCTCTCATCAGTCAACACGAGGTACAAAGAATATGCTTCATGATTTGGTGGAAATCGAACGAAGAAAATGTTCATGAACCAATGAGCTTGTGCGTCTTTCATGTGTGCCAAGTGAAAGTGGTACACAAAAAAGACCCTCTAAATAACAACCAATGATGAAAGTTGCTGACAAAGGTGAGGAAACCACCAATAAGGCTAATGGAATCCAAGACACTGCATGAATCCCAATGTGTGAATAGATGTCTTATCATTGAACACAAGGGAAACCACCCAGTCAACGACCAATGATGAAATGTTGAGTGTTGGGCTCAAGGTTGCCTACCAATGATGAAAGGAGGGCCAAGGTGCATAATAGGACTATAGTATCATGTTATTCTGAGACAAACTAAGGGTATGGCTGACATGCAAAGTCAAGAGTTCTGAGAAGTGGTTGACACGGGTTGATAGACTTCCTTTGAACAAGAGCATGAGACATATGGAAGACTCTGACACATAGAATTAATGATGAAACCATGAGATGCATGAGGCATCAATGATATTCTCCATAGGGACTGGAAGAGTAACCAGTCGGTAGAGAAGAATCTTGTGATGAGCCCAACTTCCTAAGGCCATGCTAAACCCAAAATTATGGTGACAAATGGACTCAATAACTTTGTGCTCTATTAAAAGACGACACAACTGCTGCCAATATAAGATAATACTCCATTCCCGCCCGTCTGTTTTTGTTTTTTCATAGACAAATGAATGCTATGATACAGAGGAGGAAACAAGTGTCGCAAGTAAGCAAAAATAGTTCCAGCAGTGGAACATACCTATGCTCAATGCAAGGAGATGAATGCAAGAGATGGACACTCGGGGGAATGTTTCCTCCACAGTATGGTCTCCAATTTTGTTATGAGGGAAAAAATCTCTATGGCTAGGGTAAACCACAATAGACAAAAATGACTGCAGAAATCAACTTTATTCGAAAAACATGCTATATAAACCAATATGCAAGCGAGATAAGAAATAGGTCTACCTCGTCCAGATGTTCGATGAAGTCCACCGTTGAGCACTTTGAACCAAATCTATATACCTGCAACTAGTTCTCAACAACCAATCAAAGCAAGCATATGGTGATAATATAAAAGGTTAGAACATTAGATAACATAATCCATTAATATACATAAAAAATACGCCCATGGATAATAACTCAAATATTTTCAAGATATCAATTGGACAGGAAAGGAGTATTTCTATTAATAAATGACCAGCAAAAGTGAAAATATTACAGACTTTCATGTCGGCATGGTTCAGAACCAAGAAACTAAGTTCCTTCCAACTAGGTCTCCACCACTTCAATCCTCCACCAAAGGCAAGCTCATAGAAGAAAGAAAATGAGGTTCTCAATCAATAATGGAAGATCTTGGGGGATGAACCCTGTGTTCAGACTTAAAGGACAAAGGGATGTAGACTCAATATGAAGTAAATAATTTCTCTAGAGTAACTTTGCTCTCAAAGTTGAATTCTTTCTCCTCTTTTCCATAGCTCGAAATTGCCCCATTTATAGCCTTCAAATGGAACTGAAGGGCCGATATATAAATTTTCCATTATATGGAAGGCTAATGATCATAGATCTCCTGTCGTGACATGGAAACCCAACATTAATTTTCATTTTTTGGCACAAATCCTGATGTTCGCGAGATGTAGTGGAGCAGCCTGCGTATACACATGATGTATAGTAGGAAAGATGCGTAAATGTGGAAAAATATGTATTTTTATCTTTGGAGTTTACAAACAGGGATGATAATTCTGTATGGGGGAATGTAAAAAGGCATTCTGTGCAAGATTGCATAGGGTGAGGAAAATATTTCTATAACATAATGCATTAATGTCATTAATGCTTGACTAGACAAGTTAGAACACCATCCCATCATCGATGCATAATTTCCCTCACACGAAAAATATTTAATTTCGACACCATTATCGAGATAGAATAATTAATATCCTCATTGGTAGAATTAAAGTCCCTGCTCCATCTCCTACCTATAAATTTGGATGAGGAATATGACTTTTCCTCACTTTTGTTTACACCCGAGAACTCACACAATCAATCTATAGAACTATCAATTGTGCATTTGATCCCCAAACACCAAAAAGAGCAATCCAACCTCTAATAAATCACAAAAATTATGAGAATGAGATGACATGTTGAAGATTCATTGGTCGAACCAAGAACAAATTCCAAGTTTGATAAAACCGGTGGAACTGAACTACAAGAATCCATGGAAAATATCTACAATGCCTGAATATAAGAGATCAATTGGTTTTGACATTGGAAAAATTCCATTGGATGGGGGATGGAGGATGGTGTTTGAAAATAAGAAACAAACTTCCTTGAGGTAGCAAGTATCTGACACTTCCTGGGCGCACCTCAAGTCACAATCTCTGATGGGTGAAAGGAAGAGGCTACAAAATTCCTTGTTAGTCTCTATCACAATGTCTATCTATGGCTAGAATTCCCATTAGATATCATGGGAGGAATGATTCATAGAATCATGGGAATTTTGCATGGATGTACTCTAGTTCCAAAAACTTTGAACCCTAATGAATGGATTCATGCTCTGACTAGAGGAACATCATCAAAGAACTCGAAAGGGTTGTTGATAAACAAAGTGATGAACCTTCACGCAAAATGGACATGTATAATAGTGTCTTTGTTCTTGACAACAACGGGTCGAGCTTCAGATGTGAACCTATCGGCCAAACCTTCCAGAAGGGAGCACAGTTCGACTAAGAAGATCACCTATCAACACTAATCAAGAATAACTACAAATATTACCAAGAAATTGGTTGTGCAATCAAATTACCATCACTTCTAATTTGGATTTCCATGAACCAAGTATGCCCAATCGAGGAACATTCATTCACTTCATGGAAGACCCCGACTATGAATAATTTCAGGGCTTTTGCATCAAAAGCAGTCAGATCATTTGACTCTATCTTGGACAACATCATGTTCAAATTCTAGGTAAAACATTTGAAGAATGTATCGCATAAGCGGAGAGTATAACATAAAGTTTGAAGGGAATTAATGTCAAGTTACCATATTCAAATAAGCTTGGACACCACCATGCTTTGGTGTGGATTTCCGGGAGGCTCAACCCCTAAAGATTTGGAATACTAGCTGACAAAATATCGAATCTTCCAGGAGCTCAACCACAAATTGGGTTTCCAAACTCAGATACTACCAGAAGTACTCAGTGATAATCAATCCATTTTGACACCTTTAATGGATGGAGAGTAGAAAGAAGAAAGAGAAGCAACTTTGTACATCGTCCCATTTGTAGTAGATCTCAACAAGGAAGGAGGCACACCAACTGTAGCACACCCAACCCATAATTAAATTTTAAGGAAATGGGGTACTAAAATTCGTTCCCTTAATCCATATCAGAATCTCCTTTTGATAAAACCATCATATTATGCTCATCAAGAGCTTTCCAATGACTATAATTTTTCCAAAAACTCATCTCTGAATCGAAAGTTACAGATTCTTGAAGTTTCTCGAGCCCTCATTGGACAACGACCAACTCATTACCATGTGGAATCCAAGTGGCCGCCTATTACTCATGCCATCCGACATGGTAGTGACATGTTATATCTACGACCTGATCCTTTGGACCACATTTTATCATCATCGACCTTTCTTTTATTCCATGAATCACTCTCACTATCCCAAAATTTTGATGACGATCTACCAAGAGTACCTCCCCCCAAATCCTGAGGCTCTTGTATCTCTATCTCGATGACTCATAGTACATATACGATATCCTTTGATGCAAATATTGATGCCAGGGTCCCAACGGTTTTCACATCTCATAGATGTGACCCCCGATAGCAATGGTGGAAGTTTCAACTTGTCCTTTTTCCAATCAACAGTTGTCGTTAGCCCCAACTTCCTTAGTTGTCGGTGATTTATTCATCATTGTCAACATTCCTTGGTCAAATTTGTCCATGCCAACATTCCATATTTTTGACGACATTATATCTGGATTCAACAGTCCTGATCTCCTCGTCAAATCTTTGATGAGATCAATGGTTACCCTCATCATTCCTCTCCAAACCCACGTCAACCAATTAACAACTGACACATATCATCCCAATGGGTGCTCTGACTGCCTAGATGGTATGCCACGTCATTTATGTCGTCATCCACTTTATTATTTGTAGTGGTTCTTAGAGATATACGATGGATATGAACTCCAACCTCTCGTAGATCCACAGTTCTCATCGTATTCAACATTAGGAGCTTGCCTTAAATACTGCCATCCTTCCACGTCCAACAAAAATACATCAAGAATCTATGGTCAATATTTATGGAGGGATATTGTCGATAGGTCTAATGGTCATAAATTAAAGTGAGGGCCCAAAGGGCCTCCTCATCCATTAGGACCTACTTTCATCCCAATGGTCAATCCCTTGGTGACACTTGTCACTATTTGGACACATTGCTTTCCATGCTGGCACCCTCACGTCATCATGACGTCATCTCTAAATGACACATGGAATCATCGTCACCTGACATGTGACATTCACACTTCACATAGAAGCTCACCTACATGTGCCAGATCACTATGCCACATGGCACATTCTATGATTGACACTTGGAACCACCTGCATAGTGACACATGGCACCATCCACATCATCTACTTGAATATTCAATTAATGATTAATGGTCTAGATCATCCACAGGATCGTTTAGACCTTGGAAAATCAATGATATAGGTTGTATCTCTAGGTTTCCCCGTCAGAGTGTCTCTTGTCATTCCACTCTAAATAATGCTTCACGATGGACGAACGAGATATCCTCTCGGAGCTCCTCCTGTCCAGACACATCAACGGTCATAACTTCTTCTTGGTGATCCCAAATCCTGATGGATCAATGGTCATGATTTCATCTTAGATATATAATGGTAAATATTTGGGGCAAGTTCATAAGGTCTCCTAGCTCCCTTTCTTCGTAAAAACCTTGGTCTTGGGCCATTCCTAGGGAGACACTAATAACCCCCAAGACATGCTAACAATCCTTGTTAGCATGACATGTCACGCTGACCTCACCTCATTTCTTAGTCTCATTTAAATGAGACCCATGGTGATATAAGGCATAGGTTTATCCTGGGATTATCCCCAATGGACGGCCTGGATCGTCTCTTAGACTCCCCTTTTCAGAATGCCTCCAATTCCACATCAGGGTCATTATGACCATGGGACTATGGCCACATCTACTATGAAATATCTAATGGTCCGTAATCTTCCACAGGCACCCTTCGATAGATAAACAATCCTCATTTATTTTAGGGTGTACACTCCACGAGCTTCATATCCATCCCCGATGGGGGGTTATGATCTCACAATTCTTCTATATCAACGGTTGAGTTTATATCTCACCCCTTCTTCGATAGAGGTCCCATATTTAACTGTCATTCTGGATCAATGGCCATGATCCTTTGAAGCGAATTAGGTTTTTCCACTAGATTAAAGGCCAAATGAAGACTTAGCATTTTTCACGAAAATCTTTCTCTGAGTCCTTTACAATCCTTATTGAGCCTCACGAATTCTCATGCTTTTCCAAGGAACTCCATGGCTTTCCTAGGGTCCCTTGATATCACCCTATTTCTAAAAGACTTAATGGTTTTGGGTGTTCCAACACCACGATGTACAGG
>ML843527.1:14262-30336 GCA_009831015.1 Picea engelmannii
TGGTGTCCTCAATATCACCATCCCCAAGGGCAAGGTGGAATCCAAGGTTGTGGATGTTAATGTTGAGTGAGAGAGGTTCAACTGGACACACAGAGGCCTTGTCAGTATCACCATCCCCAAGGGCCTGTCAATATCACCATCCCTAAGGGCAAGGTGGAATCAAGGTTATGGATGTTAATATTGAGTGAGAGATGTAGTACTGTGGATGTTAAAATTAACTGAGAGTACTGTTGGCTTATTACCGAGTATGAGAGTGTGAAAATAATTGTTACATTTGATAATAAAGTTTACATTTCACTTAATAAAATACTCTGATTATACATAAATAATTATTCAAATTTATATAATTTATATATCTAATACAGAAATAATTATTCAAATTTATATAATTTATATATCTAATATGTTTTTTTTAAAATTTTAAATTAATATTATTTAAAAAAATCTTTTCATATAATAATTAATTTCTATTATATGAGCACATCTTGAACTATCATCCTATGAAAATCAATAGTAAATCATATATACTAAATAATAGTTGACTTTGACATGGATAACGTTTGAAATGATGGTTTTATTTTTCATTTTCCACCCAACTAAATTAGGAATTTGAAAATGAAATCTCCCATCACGGTTTAGACAATTCCAAGAATTTGAAAATGAAATAGCCCACCACTATTTAGAGAACTTTATTTTTCATTTTTATTTGTTATAATAATTTTCATTGGTATGTGCAACAATAACTAGCATACTCTTAAAGGGGAAACAAAATCTCAAATTATTTACATGATTATGATTATCTAAGTTATCCTTGGAGGCATGGACTTAGGTTAGGACTTATTGTGAAAGATAGTGACATAATTTGTTTATTGGAAACACATAAGCATAAAGGTGCAATATACTTTTGTTTGAAGGGTATGTGAAGATGGTAGTGTGGAACAAGGCAACTGAGAATGGTAAAGGACACGAGGGTATGTGAAGATGGCAATGTGGAACAAGGCAATTGAGAATGGTAAAGGACATGGAGGTATCATGGTCTTAGTGAGGAAGAAAAAAGGTCATCTCATTCAATTAGAAAGAGAAGACTCAAATAAACAATTCATTTGGTTTAAAATATCAGAAAATGGTAATACCATCAGAATTGCAACATGGCTTGACCACAAAAACCCCTTTGCAACCTTAAAAAACCATATTGTAGTGTACTCTCAACTAAGTGAAGTCCTTATAGTGGGGGATTTCAATGCTAGGATAGCAAGTGAACAAGCTACTATTTTTCACTGTAAGGAAGACTGCAATCCCATTTGGCTTACAGAAGAAAGAAATCATGAGTGGACAAGAGTTTCAGAGGACAACAAAAGATGCAACCTTTTTGTGGAGCAATTGCTAACTCTATGTGGGGCATTTGAATTAGTCATTTGTAATGGGTTGGCTAGATGGGTGAATTATGGTAATTTCACCTGCAATACCTACAATGGAGCAAATATAGTAGACTATGCAATTTGCTCGCATCATTTGTGTGAGAAAATGGAAGAAGTTTTGATTGGTGAACAACTGTGGGAGTTGAAATATGATCATAGACCGATCTATTTAAGTTTCACTTGGGTTGAACAGAAGCAATGTGGGACAAAAAATCAATGCATTCAACAACCTCCTTCAAAGGGCATAATTCTTTTGAATCAAAAAAATTGTAACGCCTTCAAGATAGCGTTAGAGAGGTTATTTAACAAGGAGAAAATTCCGTCCCAGGGCCTCCATAGTCTTAAGATAACAAAGTTAATTCAAAGCACACTTACAGATGGAAAAGAGAAAAAAACAGGAAATTTGAAACATGTTTTCCAGTTAATGTTTGGTTTGATGAGATACACAAAACAACAAATAAAACTTTGAAAGAGTCAATCCAGAAAGAAATAAACATAAAAGACTACAAACAAATTGTAAGAAAGAAAAAAAAATGATTTCATGATCTGAAGGAGGGAGGAACTAATTTTCTTGGGGAAAAATAACCCCAAGCTATTTTGGAAGGAACTACAAACAAGAAAGAAAAAAACTGAAAATAATATCATAGCTTATCAATGGTTCGAGTATGCAGAGCGACTTTATGAGCAGGATCCTAAGGTTGACCCCCCTCCCTTGGTCAACACTACTATTAAGCTCTTCACTGTGCAAGAGATTGAGGTGGGTATCAAAAAGTTGGGTGTTGGAAAAACAAAAGATTTATTCGACCTCCAAGCTAAATATCTAAAATGGGGCTAAAAAACTCTTGCACCTCACATTATGAAAATTTTCAACAACATCATTCAGCATGGATTCGCTATAGGTTGGACAATGAGTCTAGCGATATCGTTTTTCAAGAGCGGGGATGCCAACAATCCCTCCAACTATAGGACTATAATGATAAACCCCTTGTTTGCAAAGGTATTCAGAAATATGCTAGAAAATAGAATCAACAAGTGGGAGAAAGAAAGAGATAAGGACGCCAAAGGGAAAGTAGGTTTCATACCTAAACATTCTCGATTGATCACGGTATAGCTCTAAGGCACGCTTTTGAAAAAGTGTAGGAGAAAAAAAAGAAGTCTTTTGTTGCTTTGTCGATTTCAAAAAAACTTTTGACACGGTCCCTAGAGATAAGCTTTGGCATAGAATGGAGGAACTTGGGGTTCCTATGCATCTTAGAGCAGTCGTCCATAGGCTATATGAGGATGTTAAATTCAAAATCATAATGTCAGTTGGTATCTCTGAAAGTTTTTGGAGTGATATAGGGGTCAAGCAAGGGTGCCCATTGTTCCCTACCCTTTTTGGTTTATATATAGACAAACTTGAAGAGTGGTTAAACTCCCAAGAGGGTGATGGTGCTCTTTTGGACGAGTTTGTGATAAGGCTTCTTTTGTATGCAGATGACCTTATTTTGATTGTTAAATCTGCTCTTGGATTGCAAAAACACTTAGTTTCCCTTGAGCACTTTTGTAGTACAGTGGGGATGCAAGTCAATACTAGCAAGACGAAAGTGGTAGTTTTCTCTAGAAAAAGAAAACAAAAACAAAATCAACATACGTTCTACTTTGAAGGAAACACTCTTGATGAAGTGGAAAATTATAAATACCTCGAAATTGACTTCAACAAAAATCTAAGTTGGGAAGGTTGCAAAAAAAAAAGAACTTTGGGAGGTTGGAAATCGTTCTATGTTTCCAAAATAGGTGCAGAGAGGCAGAGCTATGGGATTGAAAGACTATGCAAACTTTCTTTGGTATTTTAGTGTTCCCACTAGTTCTCTATGGTTGTGAAGTGTGGGCTAGCAATACATCTCACTTACAGTGGAAGCAAATTGAGAAGATTAAAAAATACTTGATTAAAAACAAGTTTAAAATTAAAAGTTCAGTTCCTTATGATATCATGTTGAGTGAAATGGGGGTTTCTCCTATTGAAGAAATTGCTATGGTGCATCTCATAAGATATCTAAAAAAAATTGAGCAAATGGAATATGGTCGATGGCCTAATGTCGTCTTCAATGACATATTGTGCAAAAGAAAGAAGACGTGGATACGACAAAATATTAAATGACTTAGTAAATGGGGTATTCACTTGAATAGGTGCCCTATGAATAGTAAAGAGATAAAGATTTTTGTTATTGATAGGTTCCACAAGCGAACCTGTGATAAAGGGTCAGTGAGAAAGAAAGAGTATTATATTGAAGAGTTTAACCCCACTTACAATCATCATCAAAAAACGTACACGGGGGCCAATATATCTTGGAGAGCCAAAATGCTTAATGTCCAATTAAGAACCAATTCCCATCAACTCCGTTGTGAAATCAGGCATTGGAAAAGACCAAAGGAATCTTGGGAAGAAGGGTGTGTATGTTTTGCACCTCCAGAAAAGTGGAAACAAAAAAACATCTCATTTTAGAGTGTGAATCTTTCAAAGACAACAGAGACAATTATGTAAGTATCTTGACAACTAGCTCTTGGAATAATTTATTCAGCGAGGGGACAATGGAGAAATTGGGAGAGTTCATCATCAAGATGAATAGGAAAATGGCTGAAATGCAGAAATTGGTGTCTGAGACATTCTATCCCATAGGTTATTGTTAGCCTCGTGGACGTTAAAATAATTTCTTCTTCTTCTTCTACACTGCAAGTGAAGTCAATTTAAGATGGAATAGACTCAAGCAGATCGCAAAACATTAAAATGACGAAATCATAGAACATTGAAACCAAGAGAAAATGAAAAAGAGGAATTGTGAGATGTGACAGATACGTGGCAGGGTTTAAAAGGCTGAGGATAGAGGATGAAAGGCTGAGAAGAACTGTCCCTTAAAAAATTTCCAAAATCGTAACTATGAATTTTAACTATATTTGATAGGTAAATTACTTTTTCTTTTGTATGTGGACAATAACTATGAATTTTTAATTGTGTTTGATAGTTAAATCACCTTGTAACTAACTATTTAAGCATCAAATTCCATGTTTGCTCACAACTCATTAAGTGAGAGACAAAATAGATTTTTCTAATTCTCATTAACCACCCTGCCATTTTCTCTAACCACCACGCCATGCTAAATCCAAGAAAACTGAAAATCTTGGATTATCATGAAAAGTATTTTGTAGATTCATCCTTTTAAACTTGTTTATCAATTGAGAATGAAATTTTGCAAACTCACGCTTTTTATGTTTAATTTCAATGTTTATTTAAAATTTTGCAAACTCATCCTTTCATGTTTATTTTTACTGACATGTTTAAGTGCACCAAGTTTCAAGTCCAACCAAAGTAAAACTTATGCTCATGGACTAACAACCCCCAAAACGTTAGGGTATTATGGTACAAATTTGTTGCTCAAGAGTCTTGTAATGATAATCTTTTGTTTTTTTTGGACAAATTGGATACCAAAAATTGTTGTAGTGGAGATAACATCACTCTTTAAACATACATAGTATCTTCATGTTTCAGGGGAACATGGACATAGAATATTACATGAAATCGACATTCTCTTGTCAAAAGGATGGAAGAGAAAGATCCAACCCTTCACCTTCCATAACTTAGTCTAACTGCTTCCTCAATACACGACTAAATTCTAACAAATTGCTTCCATAAAAAATGTAGAAATAGAATGTTAACTTATCTTTTTTGTAGTGCTCTCCCTCAACTAAAGATAGTGGGGTCTAGAGTTTGCTAGTTACTTAGAAAAATGTTTGATTCTTCCTCTTTCTCACTACATTTTGGGCTTGATTTTCTTCCCCTTGTTAATGGGGATGAGGGATGCAAGTCTTTCTTTAGAACTTATGCAAAGGATGGAGAATTAGAGACCTCAAAGATCTTTTCATCTCCCATGGGTACCTCCTCATTCTCCTTTTCTTCTTTTGACATCTTGATCTGGATTGGACCATTACATTATTTTTCATCTATCTTGATACTTTTAGAGTGGGAAAAATTGAAGAAATCAACTTGCAAGGTCATTTTAATCGCAAGTTGATCCAGATTTATTTTCGGCACGAAATGGGAGCAGAGAAATGCACAGCTATATCGCGTATATCCAATAATATAACATGAATATGTCAGAGATACAACCATAAACACATAGATACAGTAATACACGATTTCTACTAATGAAATAAATGTACAGAGACTGTAAAAATACAGAGTGAAAGACTCGCTAGAATGGTGGCAGCTTATCTCTCAGAAGAGATGTGACGGTTACTCGCATTCGCAAGAAGATGATTACAATGAGGCTTTGAAGGCCTTTTTACAATCAACAGGAATGCCAAAAGTCCTAGACATCCAAAAACCTAACCCTAGGAGATGAAGCGCCAAAAGTCATGTGGGCCCCGTTTGTGTAAGTTAGTACATCAACTTCTCGGGGTCGTAACTTTTGCATACGATCTTCGTTTTAGGCGTATGATAGCTTGTTGGAAAGGTATCGTCGAGGAGATTCATTTTGGGGGCTCAATCATGCCTTTGGCTATCATTGAGAACCTCTATCTTGAAAAAATTTCATTTAGGCCCTCAAAATGGCCCCAGAAGTTAAAACCTGCTAAAAATAGTAAATTGCCAAAATTGTCAGAAAACTGTTTTGAGCCAGTCGAAAAAGGTGGGTGCCCACTGATATCCACCTGGATCACAAGTCCCATGTAGTATACCTAAGGAGGTAATATGGGGTACCTATGGAGGTACCCAATGGAAATGTGGTTATGTATTATCAGTGGAGGCCATTCAATGTAAGGTGGAATAGGTCCACTATATTATTAGATAAGACCCATGTAATAGTGTGTATACAATAAAGGTGAGGAGGATTTCTAGAAGGTTCTACCTACTAGGATATTCCTTCTCTAGAATGTTCATAGGAGATAGAGAGATTGTTATATAAAGAATTATGATCAATGTTTTGAAACATAGTGAATAATATTATTATTTTAGAAAGCAAGTGTTGCTTGGGAGTGCATTCCTTCCATAAGGAATAATATATGGTGTTACGCTACCTCAAGAGTTTTGTCTACATTCTTGTGTTGAATATTAGGTGAATGGTTTGGTTTATTCTTAGTCAGATTAAGGATTTATATTATGATATATTTTCATATCTACTTGGGTACTTAACATTTGGTATCAGAGCTATTTCCTTGGCCAAATAAGGAAATAAATTTTTGGTTCATTTTGTAGATTTTTTAAAAGGAAAAAGGGGGCGACACACTTCAGATTAAATTTCGAAACTTTTTGCTCAAAATTTACAGAAAATAATTGGATATTTTAATTCCTCTCGGGAAAATACCCAATTTCAAAAAAATATATTTGGCTGAAATAGAGTCTGGGAAGTGAAGTTATTATTGTTTTAAATTCGACAATTTTTCGAGGTTTTTTCTAGGAAAAAGCCACACAATTTGCACAGTAAGTTATAAACCCTAGCTTTTTGTGGAAGGTTTATTCCAAAAAACAATATATTTTACAGGGAGCACTAATCATGGGCGACAGTCTTGCAGAATCATGGTCTATATTCATACTTTTCATGAACCCGCCACAAACACTTAACTTCTTTTTCATTCACGGACTCATGAAATTGCGGAATCACAAATGCATAATTGTGTGCCTCCCCTTCATAAGTCCATTCGAGAAGTATCAACACTTAACCACTTTTCC
Organism: Picea engelmannii; assembly: GCA_009831015.1. Taxonomy (NCBI): domain Eukaryota; kingdom Viridiplantae; phylum Streptophyta; class Pinopsida; order Pinales; family Pinaceae; genus Picea; species Picea engelmannii. The sequence goes on from ML843527.1 coordinate 21,385, forward strand.
ACCTACGAGACTAACAGACTCGCATATGTACAATTCTATACCTCCCCTTCATAAGTCCGCACGAGAAGTCTCAACACTTAACCATTTTTCCATCTACACAGACTTTTGGACTAGTAGGCATACACTTATATACCTCCCCTCCACAAGTCCGTCCAAGAAGTCTCAACACTTAGATTATTCAGTGAGTTTTTTGGGTTCATGGGTTGGCGGACTCACAGACACATTCAACTCACCTTTCAAACCCTTAAACTTGACAGGGACCCACTCCCTATTACCTTGACCAGTTACAGATGTCCACATGGATTCCTCGTGCACACAGGCTCTTTTAGTTAATGTGTCATCCACATAACATTAGCATGATGTCATCCCTCCTCTCGTCAATGTCTAAGGGATTCCATGTCAATCAACGAATGAGATCATATCCTAGATGCACTCCGATCAACGGTCAATATCTTTCAAACTTTTGGTCAGACGTCCAAAGATAAAACGAAGGTCTAAGACATAGTTCACCCAAGGGTCCGCGGTATGGTCTACCGTCCAATTACCTGTTGCGATTCACATGTTGACACCTATCAACTTCTGGACATGTTGGAATTCTAGGTCAGCATGGTACATCATGCTAACATTACATCTCCCCCAAATATCATTTAAACACGACTGCAATGATCTATGACATAGGTTAATTATGGATTAATCCCTGATTAACGATCTAGATTAACTCAAGTACATTCTCTACATGCATGGTAACCTTCTTTGATAAAGGGTTCAGATCTATTCTCTCCTCCGATCCAAGGAATGTGATTCATTCGAGCTCAAAACATGGTTTTTCTTTCGATTAAGGACTTAGACAATTAAATGATTTTTCTTTTTTCTTTTTCCCTTATGCAAAACAAGCACAAGCCTGTCATATAACACTCGACTGAGGATTCTAGGTCTTGTAACCCCACCAATTTATCAAAGGGGAAGAACATATCGTTTACGACCTTCTATGGCCTCTCATACATAGCACGACCAACAATTCCTTTTGACTATGAAGCTGAGTTAATTCACCTTCTTGGGCTCAGTACCTTACATTGAACTATTAACTTATAATCCTAGTTTTGATTCATAGATTTCCCATCACAATGATGGATTGCCCATCACGACGATGGATATGTATATATATATTGAGCACATGAGAATCATAAAATTAACTTCATTTTTTTCTTAATCTCATAGCATTATAGAATGCTTGTATTCAGTTGTGTAGGGCATGCACCATTCTTACTATCCTACTGTCACTCAAATGTAGGAGTTTTCCAATATAATAAGAATCATTACTATAAATCAAGTATGTATATTTATAACACAAGTACATGCATTCAATCATGCATTTCAATTCAATTACACAGAGTCTATGAAATACTTATCTAGTTACAAGTTACAACCAACCAACTGACTATGGATGTTCACCTTTCCACCCAACCGTAGGCTTGTACAATCACAATATTCTTCACTATGTTTCATTACATTGCCTAGACTTCTTTATATAGCTCTCCCTATCTCCTAGGAACCTTTTAGAGAGCCTTCTCACATTTATTACATCCAACTACCATAGTGGGCCTTTATTAATATAGTGGACATAGTCCACCTTACATTGAATGACCACATTCCCATATATTAAATGACTTCCACTAATAACACATAACTACATTCCCATTGGGTACCTCCCTAGGCTTGTGTTCATGTTATGGTGAATGGTTTATGGTTTATTCTTGGTATTATTGAAGTATATTTGCAGATCTGGTATAGGTACTTAACATATGCTCAAGTTGATTCTTGGAAAAATTTTCACGACTTGTCAAAATTTTCTCAAAACTCAAAAAAAATGTCCCAATACTCGATCAAATCCCTCCCATATAAATTCTGAATCACTCTAAATGGTTTTTGGTATAAAGAAACTGATAAGGGAGGCCAAAAAATGACAAAAAGAGGCCAAAAATTCTATAAATAGAAGCTGGCAGCTCATTATCACCATTGTTGATTTGGAAATTGACTCTGGAGCCAAAATACCCCCTTTGATAAAAATGGCGATTCCGGGAGCTATAGTGGACGAAACAAATTTCCGCTTGGACCAAGTAAGTACAAACTCCCCTATCTAGCTAGTCAATTCTTTAATTTTTCTTTTTATTTCGTCTTTTGGGTGGGCGTCGATATTTAAAAGGTCGGCCCTAGGTCCATGCGGGCTGTCTTTGGATAGGCCGTATGTACACTTGGGCAGAGTAAAGTATGCCCGCGTGTACACACGACTGTCACCTCGACAACATGCGTGGAACCCCTTTTATTGTCAAAAAGAACTAAAGAGCAGTCACTGACCCTCTTGAACTTGGTTGTTTTGGCAGGATGTATGTCCACTGGAGGGAAAGGGAGCATGAAACAATTAGTGAGTTGGTTGCGGGAGATCCAAATGTCATGGCCGCATTGATGCAGTGTGGTTTTCTTAAGTTCTTCCTATGTCCATTTATGCGAGTGCAACCGAGGCTACTGGATGCCTTGATTGACTATTGGCACCCTGATGCAGAGGCCTTTATGCTAGAGGGGCAATCACTGGTGCCCACCACCGATGATATCTATTTTTTGACTGGCTTCTTAAGGAGAGGGGAACCAGTCAATTTCAGGACGTTTCCAGTGGGGCCGCTTAATATAGCGAACTTGATAGCCCTGCACTGTGAGGCTGAGACTAACCGTTTGAGCTCCCAGGTGCCCATCAGTAAGATCATTGACCTATCGCTGCAGGTGATATTATTGCTGATTGGGTGGATTACTAGTTCAACAGCCTTGCATCAGGCGTCTCGTGCACAGATGAACTGTGCTATCCAGTGCTTGAATGCACAGATTTTTGACCGAACTACCACACTATCTTAGTGTATGAAGAGGCAATTGACAGATTGCTAACAACGGACATAGAGAAACTTCGGGTTCGGGACGATTTTGTGTTCATTCTTCTTTGAGAGAGTTCCGAGTTTTAGTCCTCGGGAAGTGGTACGAGGACATCAGGCCTCTTTTCCTGCTATATGTAGATGGGTAGTATTACTGCCGCGACAGGGTGGTGGAAGGACCAATGAGTCCTTCGATAATAACTTTTTTACATGGCTATCACAACAAATCCCTGTGATTGAGGATTACCCATATGTAGGGATAGACTTTTCTAGAGATCTTGAGATACCCGTGCCTCCTGGTGAGGAGCGAGGGGAGATGGGTAAGTTTCCACCTTTGTAGTTTTTTTGTTGTATATGTAATTTTTACGTCTTTTTTGTTATATATATCATTTTTTTTTATATTCCATAGTATTTGATGGATATATGTTTGTTGCATGCAGATGTGGGACCCATGCGACCTGCTGATTATGCACAGAACATGCGTCATCCTCGGCCAGAAGCTACAGCCGCCGTTGCCAGGGGACCAGCAGTAGCAGGGAACCTCCCAGCTGGGGAGGCTGAGAGGGTACTTATTCGAGTTGAGGGGAACTTTACTGCACTCACTCGCACAGTCTCGATGGAAGAGATAGAGGACCTGTTGCCATCCATCCAACCTCATGTAGTAGGGGCACCTCGGACATGGGTCCGATTGTTTAGGCGTTTATCCCATGCTGTGGACTATTATAACAGGGCCCATAAGCCCTGAACCTATTTAGAATTTTTATGTGCCACAGACACTACTTGTATATTTTTTGAGGGCATAAGCCCCGTGACTCGTTCTTGGTCCTATTTTTGAGGCGCTTGCATCCATCTATGTACTCTGGTTACTTTATGATGTTATATATGTTTTTTTGATCTTTTGTGTCTTATGGATCGCGTGTGAAAAAATGTATTTACATGCTTCTGTCAATATTCTTTCATATGTGTGCAAGATGCCAATCTAAAATTTGATTAGCTAGAGTATTTGTAATTTGGTTTAATCTCCTAGGAACATGAAGATATGTAATATAATAAAAGTTTCGTTCTAAGAGACATACCTTAAGGAATCATCGGTGTAAGGTTGAATCATGAACCCGATATACTCTATTTAGCTGAGACACAACCAATTGAGAATCGAGGTAGATCCGGAGATGAGAGATACCCAATGACAAGGCATCACGAAGCAACTCAATAACTGCACTAGACTCTGCGACATTATTTGCGGTGTCACCTAAGAATATACCTCCGGAAGATAACAACTGGCCCTGAGGTGTAAAGATTACCCAAGCTGCGGAGGCAAGCCTCTGAGTGTGCCGACTAACACCGTCTGCATACCCAACGAACACCTCAGAATCACTTGACATCTTCCAAATTGACGAAAGATAACATCAATGACACATCCATAACACTTAAAAGAAACTAAAAAGTAATAGTACAAAGACTATACATATGTTACAAAAAGTTACCCACAGTGACCTGCCTATGAGTAATACTTCTTGAGGTAGAGCCCATTTCTTGGCTCCGCCAAAGCATTCCCTTCAAAATCAACCAGATGATAAGCGCCCTTTTTTAATACCTCTTTTATGATGAAAGGTCCGAACCACATGGGTTTGAATTTTCCTGCCCCTAGGGGGTCCTTATCTTGGTCATAGACCAAGACAAGGTCGCCTTCAGATAAAATCCAAGGACGAACGGACCTATCATACTGACACTTGACCTTATGTTTGTGAGCCTCGTTGGCTAGGGCCGCATCACGACACTACTCATTGAGCTGCTCAAGGTGCACTAACCGTTCTTCAAGTGGAGAAGTGTCTAGCAATAATTGTACTGCCAATTTTAGAGATGGGATTTGACATTCGATGGGCAAGACTGCCTCTAGCCCATAAATGAGTTGAAAAGGTGAGAAACTGGTTGCAGTCTTAACAGATGTTCAGTAAGCCCATAATGCCGAGTATAACATCAAATTCCAATTTGACTTGGATGAGTTGATAGTTCGCTGTAGAATAGTCTTAAGAGTTTTGTTTACAACCTCCACCTGGGCATTGGCTTGGGGGTAGTAGGGTGATGAATTCTCTTTCCGTAACCCAAGATTTGATGTTAATTCAGTCATCATTTGGTTCTGAAAGTGACTTCCATGGTCAGTAACAATCTCTCTCAGGACGTTGAACCTTGCTATGATCTAGTTGAATAAAAAGAGAGTTGCAGTCTCTCCATCATCTTTAAACGTTGGCATAGCTTCGACCCACTTAGTGAAGTAGTCTACAACTACGATGATATAGTGGTGCCGCCTTGCTGAAGGGGGGTTGTAGGTAGTGTAATCAATCCCCCACTTGGTGAAGGGACCAACTGTGATGACATGAAACATGGGAGCTGTATGTGCCCTCATCTTTCGAGAGAAGATTTGGCACAGATGGCACTTCTTGACCGATTCCATACAATCTTTGATAAGTGTCGGCCAAAAGTAACCTGCTCGTAGAATCTTTTGGGTTGTTTCCAACCCAGACAAATGACTGCCACAAGCTTCGGTATGGAAATCGTTGAGAATGATGACTGCCTCCTCATGTGTGAGACATCGACGTAAGATGCAGTGTACACCTCTCCGATACAATGTATCATTGAGTATGAGATAATTCTTAGCCTGATGGCGTATACGCTGATGCTCATCATGAGAAGCAGAAGTGGGGCACTTCAAAGTCTGGAGATAGATAAGTATACCTCCGTACCAGGGATCTGAAGATGTGATCAAAAACATATCTCCCCGGATAGGCGATTCTTTAGGCACAACGTCACCTGACTCAACAGGAAGTTTCGAAATAAGCTTTGTAAAGACCAATGACTTTTTGGACTTTGCCGAAATGAAGTCTAAGTCAAACTCCTGGAGGATGACTATCCATCTATTAATTTTTACGCCTATTACCCATCGTGTCAACATGTACTGGAATGGATTTACGATAACAATGACGGTGGTCTTACGAAAAAGAACACAATGACGGAACCGTTGAACATCATGAATTGTCGCCAACACAGGTTTTTCGATATGAGAATAATTGAGTTTCAGTCCTACGAGGTCTCGACTCAGATAATAGATCACGTATTCTAAGAACAAATCATCTTCTTGAACTAAAACCATGCCAATGGTTGACTCTGCAGCAACCAAATATAATAAGAAATCTTTGTTATAGTTAGGTGGCCGTAGCAGAGGGGTCGTTGTGAGGGCATGTTTTAATGCATCGAAAGAGCATTGAGCAACATTGTCCCAGTAAAAAGGAACGTCTTTCTTCAGTAAGCGCATAAAGCCCTTGGTGATTTCGGCATAGTTGGCGATGAAGCATCGTAAAAGGTTCTCCTTGCCTTATAGACTCTGAAGTTGAAGGATTGTNGGGGGGGGGGGGAAACTGGATTATTGCCTCCACCTTGAGAGGATCGACCATGATCCTTGTTGTTGATACGATGAAACCTAACAAACGTCTTGGCGTTACGCAGAAGCTGCACTTGTTTGGATTCAAACTAATCCTAAAGTAGCGACAACGTTCGAAGGTTAGTCTAAGGTGTGTGGGATGATCCGTTCTCTTGCAAGATCGTGATGCTAAATCATCTAGGTAGGCCTCGACTATATGCTTGAGATCATGAAAAGAAAAAGACATGGCCCACTGGAATGTGGCTCCAACATTTTTAAGACCAAAAGGCATCTTACGATATGCGAATGTACCCCAAGGACAAATGAATGTCGTTTTGTGTTGGTCTTCGGGTTTGATTTGGATTTGATTATATCCTGAAAAACTGTCCATGAAAGAAAAGGCTTCGCAACCAGCACATTCATCAATGATATGGTCGATGAATGGTGTTGGAAAATTATCTTTGGGACATGTCTTGTTCAAATCAAAGAAATCGGTACATACACGAATTGTGCCTTGTTTTTTATTGACCGACACAGGGTTTGACACCCATTGAGTCAAATGGATAGGATAGATAAAACCTGCATTTAGCAATTTCTCAACCTCAATCTCGATAGATGCTGCTTTCTTGGGATTAACCGGGCGAAGCTTCTGTCGAACAAGCTTGGCATTAGGATAAGTTGTGATTTCATGTTCAACTATTTTTGGATCGATGCCTGGAATTTCCACATAAGACCAAGCAAAAACGTCATGGAATTCTTTGAAAAGATCCGTGCATATTTGAATCTCTTTGGGGGAGCAATCCGCCCCGACGAAAACGTTCTCCATGGCGCTAGGGTTTTGGGAGATGTTGATTGGTATAGTTTCAATGATAGTTTCCATATTTCCCTTGGCATAAATTTCATGTGTAGCTAAGAGATTAATAGGACACGATTGATCTCCCGTCATGGTTATGGTGAATTCTCCTGCTTCGATTCGGCTTAACTCTGGGAGAAAATAAGATCTGTGATGAAGATCTTCCCAAGGTTTGTCCAGACTAGTCATTGGTTCAATTACTGCTTCATCATAAGGAAAGACTAAGTCTAATGAATTGATGTTAGCGAGATATCCCTGATCTAAAATTAAAGAAGACTTGAAAAACTTGAATAATTATTGCAAGTGAAATGTTATGTGTTTAAAGCAACAGGATCAATTTGCAACACATAAATTAAGTATTACTTATGCAAAATACACATAGACAGTAGCATAAACATTGAACATAAACACATGTGCACAAAAATTGATAAAGGAGTTCACCCCTCTTATGGGCTACATCTCCTGGTCCATCGTCCAATGGATCATTATTATTAATTGCTCAAAAAGTGATAAAAAACATGTCTTACAATGCTCAAACTGACAAACTGACAGCTCCAATGGCTTCCCAACGTCCCAAAACCCCTGTCTGGGCTCTTTCGGCACCTCAATCGGTCGAAAAATGAAGAAGTTAGGCCTCCTGGAAGTCTCCCTCTTCAAGCTTGCTGTATCTGGTTCTACAATTCGCACCCCCCTTGAGTGAACCTGGCTCACACGCTTTTTAAAGCGTAAAAACCTGGCATCGGGTGCAACCGCGCCAACGGTGCAAACCGTAGGACGGTTAAGGCGCCTCCAGCCCCTAACCGCCTCGACACTTGGGCGTATGGCGCATGCGACCAAAGGCTGGACAAAAAGGTGGTTAGTTCGTTTGAACCGTGCCAACGGTATAACTCCCGTGCGGTTAAACCACCGGTCAAACTACACGCACATTTAAACTTTGGGTATGGTTCAAACCCCGCGCGCATGTTTTAACACACGGTATATACCATATATACAATGCAATGTATTTGCAATACATTGCAATATAATGCAATGCAAATGCGTTCCAAATGGTCGGGCCAATACATATATGTTTGGGTCATATGTGTTACAATGCGTTCACGGGTCGGGGCTTAGCCCCGGCCCGACCCCCCTTTCCTTTCAAACAAATATCAACTTTAAATATATGTGTTACAACATAGTTAACAAGGAACAAATGGCGGTACTTTGGCTAGCAGAGAGTTATGAAGTCGTTAGAGTTGGGGGAGGTCCGAGGGTCGAACCCCACGGACTCCCCATATAATTTTATATAACCAATGAACGAAATGAAGGGGACACGTGGCGCCCATGGATTGGGCCACGTGTCCTCATATTACTCGCCATCAACCAGACACATGTCACAATCCAATACGCCAACAACCAACCAATAACCAACTGCCACATCATCACCGTACGTCCTATACAGTCCTGCCACGTCAGCGTACAAACTGTACGGATTGTACAGACAGGTACAATCAGCATCCAAAATTTTTGCATGTTTGGCTTGGCGAACAGATCGCGATATCTCCTTCATACGGACTCCATTTGAGAAAGTAAATATACCTCCGGAATCAGGAAGACGAGACAGACGCAATGGAACTATTTTCATCGCATTCTGAGCACTTTGAAAATTGAGCAAAATTTGATCCCCTGATCACACCTCCCCATTGGGAAGCTTTTGGACCTCCAAAAGACTATCTCAGTCTATGTGAATATGAGGGTAAAGTTCCCTCACCCTTCCAACCTCAATC
>ML843529.1:0-21675 GCA_009831015.1 Picea engelmannii
AATTTATTTTTAAATGTAGAAACCTTGGCAAATCTTACTAATCCTTCATATGCCAACTATAAATGTTTGGCGATATTTTTGTAAAAATATTCAAATTTCTAAGGATTTTATATAGTTTTTACAAAATTTTGGCGATTTTTAAGCTGAAATCATTTATCCTATAGAATTTGGGCAAATCAACTTTAAAATACTGAATCTCGTTTTTGGAAAAAACATGGAAAATTAGCCCATGAGTGAAATTTAGCCCCTAAAATCATCCATGGTGTTGGCTACAACATTTAAGTACAGAATATACATTTTGTGGTTGCTCGTGCGAATCCAGGTGGAAACAAAGACTGGGAACCATGCATCTTCCTCAAAACTTGTCTGCCTTTTATCGCATATTGTTGGATGAAGACTTAGTCAAGAGAAAAGGATATTTTTGGGAAGAGAAGCATAAAGGGAGGAAAGGACAACTAGAAGGAAAAACAACATGTGTAAGGGAAGAAGGAGAGGCGCGCATGCAAGGAAGACCTAACGACGCTAGGGTTAAGGTTTTTGTAATGTATTGTAATGGTTGATGAGCCAAGAATATAAATAGGTATTACTTAGAGGGAGGATGAGCGGACCAAGGAAGAACAAAGAACAAGAAAGAGAGGACAGATGGCAGAGAGTTGTAAGAACTATACTACTTAGTAAGCTGGCAAGATAGGGGGGTAGTGAGCGACTCGATCCTAAGGGTTAGATTGTAGGTTGAGGAGCCTAGTGCGATCTAGTCAGCCTCATAGCGATCAAGGATCTTGTTGAAGAGAGGAATACCTAATATTGTAAACATGTGTGGCGTGACATATTACTAAACCATAATAAAGAGCTTGAGACCCAAATCTTTGTGGACGTAGCCCAGGAGGGGGTGAACCACGGTAACACCTGTGTTGTGTGAATGAATGTGTGTGTTTTTATTTTTGTTAAGTTTTGAATGTCAGATAAATGAAGTAACTATTGAGATATAGTATTTCACATGCATGAATCGAATGTCTGCTATAATCTAATGTTAGACTGAATAAATAAAGGTTAACACACAACTGTAGATATCCACTCATTCCAAGCTTGCAAACACCTGATTATTGTAGCTACCCATAGAGCTATCTTAGGTGATACTTCAGAGTACACTCAGTGTGTTGCGTTTCCTTCTATTCTACCAGAGGGGTCGATAGTTTTAGAGGGATTTTGTTGGGAGCTTATCAAATCTGAACCGGGTTCAATCTATGTTAGTAAGGTAGGATCAAAATAATCAATAAAGAATCATAACTAGAAGATTAGAGACATGAAATCCAACAAATGGTCCATTGTTGGTTGGTTGGTATGTGATGGGATTGAGTATGTGAGATTTACGGAATACGCATCAAAAGAATGACAGACCAGATGACAAGACGTTGAGATAATTAGAATCTAAAAGAGGATATTGAGACTGTGGAATCCAACGAAGGAAGAGATAGAGATATGGTTGAAAACAAAGGAGATGGATTTTTCACAGAAAGATAATGGAAACCCGAAGTTGACACAGTACAAATATCTGGACAAGTATGTATTCAGTGACTTGCATGAAGTATTTTTCTTTGATTTCCCGCATGTGTTGCAAGAGTAGATAAAAATATTGAAAGACAACCATCCTACAAATCGAAGAAGACAACTATAGTGGAATCCTATAAAGATCGCACAGTTACAACAAGTTGATAATAGATTTACGCGTGCAGTAGATTTCTGGTTAGACAACATTGTTGTAGGATTTATCATAGAATTTGCAATAGATACAGCGAAGTCTTACATCACGAAAGAAAATAATTCTTGAAGGGACCTCAAGGTAGGTACATCAGATCGTTATATACTTCTATTAAGATATTACTATATAACAAAGGTGTAATGAAAATGGAACCAGACAACTAAACTTCCCTGTGTGCATGGGGGAAGGGGGGAAGCACTGACAGAAGAAGGAGGAATGGAAGGAGAAAGGGATAAAGGAAAGAAGGAGGAGACCTTGGACCCAATTATGATGGATGAAGACCAGATCAAGTGGATCATGGAAACAACTGGAAGAAAGTGTAGTGGAGTACCCTACCAATATAAGGTGAACACCAAGAAGAGAGTTGTAGCCATGAGGGAGGGCTTAGAAAGTGATGAAGAAGAGGTAGAGGATCTCGGGGATGTGGAGAAGATTCAGGAAATCTTGTGAGCAACATATGAGAGGAAGACGAGAGGTCCAAGAGTGGGAATGGAAGACATCACTCCTATCCATATCAGTTTCAGTGTGGAACCAATAAACCCATGTGTGACTAATACACCAAGAAGAACACCACCATTTAGACAACCAAATTTCGAGATAAGGAAGACAGGTGTAAGTACATCTACACAAGAAACAAAAATTGGGGAAGCTAGTTGAGGAAGCATTAGTCAAGTATCTACATTGTGCGGAGGTAGCAGTTCAACATTAAGGATGACATGACATGATCCCATCATCAGGTTACCAGAATTCAAAGGAGAGGCGTCAGAGGACCCTGAGAAGAATTTTTTCATTTGTGAAAATATTTGGGAAGCAAAAAAAATCATAGACGAGGACACTAAACTTGCACAATTATCTATCATGTTAAGATATCGCACACTGGATTAATACATGAGTTTAGATGCAAACAATCCTCTAGGGACAACCAAAATGATTGGAGATATCAAGAAGCTATTAATAAATTAATTCCAGAAGCCTAGTTCAGAGGATCAATACATGAATGACATGATAGAGATTAGACATAAACTAGGAGAATTTGTATGGGAGATTGACTAGAGATTCAAATGATTGAAGGGAAAGATAAAGTATTTCATGACAGATATGAATCATAGGAATTTGTTCGTCAATTCATTTCTACCACACTTGAAATACCCTTTGCGACAACAGAAGTTTAAAACATAGGAAGAGGCTCTACAGGAAGACTTACAACTGGAAGAGAACTAATATCATAAGATAGATCTATCCATACAGGATATGAAGGAGGATATGAAGAACTTAACATTCCATCTAAACCAGAACAAAGGTAAGGACAAAAGAGAAGTCGATTGATGTACCACATGTAGGACAGAAGGACACCATAAGAATGGATGTCCAACATTAGTGCAGTACATGGTAGCAAGAATGAAAAACTCATTGCCAATAGGACGACTATCGTGTGAGATCTGTAAGAAATAGGGGCATGATCCATATCATTGCCCAATGATGCAGAAGTACCAAACAGTACCTAAGAGTTCATATTGCAAATTTTGCAAGTCAGTAGGCCATGATGACAAAGATTGTAGGACCATGGATCTCATGAGGGAAATGTAATATCCCTAGGCTGAACCCAATTGTAATGTAAATGAAAATGTACTTAAGCTGGCGAGATTTTTTATATCATTTTTGTATGCACATTTCATGGCACAGTGTGCGCATGTACTGCGTAGTAAAATGAGGAAGTTTTCACATTCCAGGATACTGCGCGCAACAACATAAGTGTGCATGATATTGAGGCCAGGTAGCCTTTTGTGTATATACTGTGTTTTATAGGCTGGTGAGTCAATTATTATAATCTAGGATGCTTATGTTTTGATTAGGCCAGAGATCCTAGATGTTAAAGGCCAGTGCACCTATTTTTGTATATGTCTCATAATTAATATTAAATACATTGTTACGCACAGACCGACCATGATAAAAGAGATGGGGGAATAAAATCCACTGGTTAGGGAAAGGGATGGGCCTAAAAGTTAAGGAAAAGGGGCTAAGCTAGGGAGCTTAATCCAAAAAGGAATATTATATTAATATTTCTTAAATCATAAAATATGGATAATTATTTTATCCTAAGTTCTAAAGTTGGGGACAAGTGGGCCAAAGTAGCTCCCAACATGACAAGTGTTAAGTTGGGGACATGCATACATATTGTTGGGACTTAGTTCATTTCCTATCATATTTTCCATCATTCTTCCCATCATTCAGTCATCCAGTCAATCATCCATGAGCATGCACACCCATCGAGCTATCTTTCGTATCCTCATGACTGTACCTAAACTTATATCCATAGCCTTTTTGTGTTGGTGTATCTAGTTAGCTTGGGAGATGGACTGAAGAAGTGGGTTGTCAGGCCCGTGGGATATTGAAGAGGCATTTTTTCAGGGCCGTGAGCAATTCTCTGGGTGAGATAATTGCTGGGAATTGATTTCATGGAGGTGCTAAATTGTAGTTATAGTGCTATGAGACTTCCTGTCCGGCTTGTTGTTGAAGCCCAGAAAGGAATTTGGGCAGCAGAAGGACTATTGAGCAGAGAAGGGGAACACTTCCTGGGTGGGACAGGCATGTGGGGAATGAGGGACTGTAGGTTGTTAGTTTGAGTTGGCACATGAGATGGAGTCTTTCCTGTTGTCTATGAGCCTTTAGCTTGGTTAGGAACCCCTTTACCTGGGTGGAGTTTAATCCCAACTTGGGGGTGACTCACTGTTGAGAGTGATGAACAATGTGGTCTAAGGCCGAGAGGTTCGTGGAAGGTCTGCACACAGTTGGTGACATTATTACCAAGATAAGTGCCATATGTGTGATAAATTTATATGTTGCATTGTTATTTACGTGCTTATTTTTATGGGTTATCATATGTACGGTTATAACTGTGTTTATTTTTATGGGTATTTCATGTATATGATGCATGTATATGTTTATTTTTATCTCAATGTGAATCTGTGTATTTACATATGTATTTGGTTGTTTACGTTTTATATATATGCTTTCACAAGAGTTTTGTGTGTATATATTTTTAATTGCATGCAGTTCGAAAAATTTATGTGGCATAGCTCAGTTGGATACTGGGTATGTTACAGTATGTTCCACAGAGAGAACAAAAGAGTTCTCTGGCGTAGCATGGCCCGACATGGATGGCCGCACACATTACAATATGGTATCAGAGCTTCAATTTTCAACATCGAGCCTGGATGGGCCGAGCAAGTTAAGTTGAAGTGAAATGTCATAGAGGATTTATTTCGAGATGGCCAAATTTCAGTTTGTAGAGCATCCATGGTAAAAAGTAACAACAACTGGGCGGAATTGGGGAAAAGCCCCAATTTCTGTTGTTAAATTCATGAGAAAATGGATAAATTCGACGAAGTGGTGAGATATTATTGTTTAATATCTGTTCTAGCAAATTCGAATCTAGAAGGGGTCGAATTTGAGGTTACGGTGAAGCCATGACAGATGGAGCGAGTTTAGTGGTTAAAATTCTCAATTCGCGAATTGATTTTGGATAAATTCATTCCAAAAATGTCAACTTACAACGATTTTTTGTTGCATAGGTTGAACTGGTGTTATCATGGTGAAATTGAACAAATTTCATGGTTGCAGAATGTCTATGGTAAATTGGGGAAAACGTTAAGCAAAAGCCCCAATTTCTGCAGCGGAATTCACGAGGAATGGATGTGCATAAAAATGAATGTGCACATGTGGGCGCTAAAAATGTATGATGCACAGTGAAAAGGTCGTAATAGGTAAAATTTGGCACTGCGCGGCAAGGTATTGGCGTGTGGTGTGTGTGCTAAATTTTGGTGCTGCGTGGAAAAATGTTAGTGTGCGGTTGTGCGTGCTAAATTTTGGCGCCGTGCGGAAAAATGTTGGTGTACAAGACCACGCGATAAATTTATCATTGCATGGTGTGCACACACATAATAATGATGTGCATGGCGTGCGCAGTGTTGGCAGAGCACAAAAGAGTTTTGTTGGTGCAAACACAATGTGGGTAAATGTTGTCGCGCGACAGTTTAGTTAGTGGTGCACACAGAGTTTTGCTGTGGGGTGGAGACATACTAAACTTTGGCATGGTGTAGTGCATAGAGTACAATGCGCACGGAATATCAACACACAATACAAAAACTGCACGCAACAGGTAATAGTGCAAGAACCAAAACTATGCGCGGTGGATATTGGCATGCGACCTAAAAATAGTGCACACAAGTTATTGGCATGACAGAGAAATGATACACAATGGTTTTAAAGTGCGCGAAGAAAAATTTAACTTGTGTTGTTGTTGTGCATGGTGAATATGGGTTTACAGGTTGAAATTTGTGAGCACGAAGTTGTTTGAAGGGTGAACAACAACAGAAAACCAGTGATTTTCTGCGACATTTTATATCATTTGAACGTCATCTTTTTGCAGCACGTTTTTGAGACCCTTAAGAGAATTTTTAGGCACTTGAAAACCACAAGAACAGAGTGTAAACCATTCATCAAACAAAGCTTTTATGAGAAATTTATAGCACAAATAGTGAAGGGTAAATTTTAAGACCCGACTAACTTCAAAGAGCCATAGCGTTCTTCTCTGGAATCAGATCGAGGTGCAGGAGTAGTCAATGGAAAGATATTGAGCCATAGAAGATAGTCCCAGAGTTAAATTAAATTTTTGGGCATTTTAAAAATGTTTAATATGGAAAATAAGGAACCTTTAGCATATCAGTTACAATATGGTATTTTGTCCTAGAACTTCAGTCGGCTGTAACTAGCAACCTGGAACCCAGAAAGAGGTGAAACTTTGACAGAGTGTCCATAGGATGTATATGAGGAAACCCATTTGAGATCCTATGAAAATTACAAAGGATTAGGTGCAAAAATTCATATTTACAACGTAGGTTTGAGCCAAGTTGAAAAATGAATAGAAAAATTAATAGGAAAATTTCTAATAACCATAACTTTCTACTCAAGACTCAGAGTTTGAGCGTGGGAGCAGGCATTAGAAAGCTGTTGGAAATTGGACTATAATTATCAACCCATAAAATTGATTTGGGCATTCAATTTTTCAGGAAATTAGAAGAAAGAATTCTAATATGTATTATTCAACCAGAATGGTTCATATTTTCATGAAATTGTTGAAACAACTAGCCTAATAAGTTTTGTTGGCTGCACATTTTGCAAAGTTAACAACAATTAGATCAGATATGAATCAACATAGAATCTAGAGGAATGGAAGAGGCATAGGGTACTTACTGTCAGGAGGATGAGATTAGAGGGATGGATTTCCATTTGGGCATTGAAGGAACAAACTCCAATGGACATGGAGATTAAAGGAATGAAAACATGAATATGGAAGAGACCATTACAAATTTGCAGAAGGATATACAAAGCCATAAAGTTGATAATGAAAGGCTTATGAAATCAAAGGAGAAGCAGGATGACTTCAACATGAAGTTAATGCAGAGATTGAACAGAATAGAAAAGAAATTGGACAAGGAGAGTGGCTCAAGAAAATTTGGAAGTCATAGGCCTCCTGATGAGAAAAGAAGAACCATAAGTGTTAGCAAACATCGCCACCACTCCCCAAGGCATTCCAATAAGAGAGAACACAACAACTCGAGTCCATCCCCTGTCAGGAAGCATAAGGGGTCTGGGGTGGATGACCTACGAGGAGAAATGAACAAAATCAAACCTCCTACATTTGATGGTGAGCACAAGAATGATGAAGATGAAAAGACATGGTTGTTGGGCATGAGAAAGTATTTTCAATTGCATAATTATTCTTACATGCAGAAGGTAGAATTGCTATCTTTCAACTTAAGGGAAAGGCATCCATGTGGTGGGATCAACTTGTGCAGGTTCAATACATCAAAGAGAAAAATGTCACTTGGAGGGAATTCAAGAAGTATTTTGAGAAGGAATACTTGACTAAGAGATACTATGACAGGAAAATGAAAGAGTTCTTTGAAATCAAGCTTGGAAGTATGACAATAGATGAATATGAAAGAAGGTTTCTAGAACTGTTGAAGTATGTCTCTTTCATCAAGGATGAGACAGTTAAAATTCAAAGGTATTTAAGTGGATTGTCGTCATTCATTAGTGAAAAAATATAGTATGATGAACCAAAGACATTGGAGGAGACCATAAGGCAAGCTAAATGCCTTTATGATCAATAAAAATAAATGCCAACTTTCCAAAAATCTTGGGAAGAGAAAAAAAAAATCAAGATGGATCAAAGGAAGAAGGGGTCTAAGACACCATTCTTCAAAAATAATCCTCAGGGATAGACAAATCCTAGAGAGCCCAGAGCGATTGAAACAGGGGTTCAAAGGCCAAGGAAGCCACCTATTCAATGTTGGGGTTGTAAAGGAGATCATATGTATAGAGATTGTCCTCACAGAGGTGAAAAGGGGAGAATTGTTCACAATGTACAACAAGCTGAAACAGTGGAGGACATGGGAAGAAATGTTCCAAGGATATATGAAGCCCTGGACAACAAGAAAGCAGAGTATCAGTCACATATGATTGAAGTGGAAGGTATGATCAACAACTAAACCATTGCTATTTTAATTGATTCAGGAGATATTCATAGTTATATAGATCCTAAGATGGTGGAAAGTTTGCATTTTCCAAGAAGCAAGCATGGGAAATCTTGGTTGGTGCAACTAGCTACTAGAACCAAAAGAAAAGTTAATGATATGGTTAAGTCATGTCTTATGGACATGAATGGAATGAACACCAGGGAATATTTGAACATCTTTCCTTTAGGTTCCTATGATTTTCTAATTGGGATGGATTGGTTGGACCATCATCATGCCATCCTAGACTGTCACTAGGCCTTTACTTGATTGGATGAGGAAGGGACCCTAAGGAAGGTGCAGGGAATTCCCAGGGCAGTAACCATCAGATAAATTTCAGCATTGCAACTGAAGAAATGTTACAAGAAGGGTTGTCCAATATTTGCAACACATATGGAAGAGACACCTAAAGATAAGGTGCCAAATTTGGAAGAGTATGCAGTCTTGGAAAATTTTGAAGATGTGTTTAGGGAGGTACCAGGACTACCCCCAAAGAGAGATATTGATTTCTCTATAAATTTAATGCCTGGAGCAACTCTAGTGTCAAAGACTCCTTACAGAATGAGTACACCAGAGATAAAGGAGTTGCAAATTCAACTTGAAGAGCTTATAAAGAAGGGGTATATATGCCCAAGTGTGTCACCTTGGGGTGCCCCAGTGTTGTTTGTGAATAAGAAAGATGGAACATTAAGATTGTGCATTGATTTCAGACAATTGAATAAAGTGACTGTTAAGAACAAGTATCCTCTTCCAAGGATTGATGATCTTTTTTATCAGTTGAAGGATGCAAAGATCTTTTCAAATATAGATCTCAGGTCAGGATACCATCAGGTAAGGATTAAAGAGGAAGATATCAGTAAGACCACCTTCAGGACAAGGTATGGTCATTATGAGTTCAAAGTGGTGCCATTTGGGTTGTCAAATGCACCAATTGTTTTCATGTGCTTAGTGAATGGTGTTTTCTGAGAATATTTAGACAAGTTTGTCATTGTCTTTTTGGATGACATTCTTATATATTCCAAGTCAGAAGAAGAGCATGAACATAATTTGAGGATGGTGTTGCAAGTATTAAGGGAGCATCAGTTGTATGCCAAGTTGAGAAAGTGCTCATTTTATCAGAAACAAATTCATTATTTGGGACATATCATTTCAAAGGATGGGATAGCAATGGATCCTGAGAAGATAGAAGCCATTAGATAATGGCCAGCGCCAAAGAATGTGACAAAAGTAAGACCATTCAATAGCCTTACAGGCTACTACAGGAGATTTATTAAATGATTCTCAAATATTTCACACCCAATCACTTCCTTGCAAATAAAGGGTGTGAATTTTCAGTGGATATTGGATTATGAAAAGAGTTTCCAACACTTGAAAAAAATATTAACAAGTGCTCCAATACTAAGGATTGCAAAACCAAATGAAGACTTCATTGTATGCAGAGATGCATGTAAAGAGGGACTTGGTGGATTCCTCAGTCAGAATGGGTTTGTTATATGTTATGAGGCAATAAAGTTGAAGGAGCATGAAAGACATTATGCCACTCATGATTTGGAGTTGGCAGCCATAGTGCATGCCTTGAGGAAACGTAGACACTACCTCATGGGGAAAAGGTTTGAACTAAGAACATACCACAATGGTCTGAAATATTTATTTGATCAGGAAACTCTAAATCCTAGGCAACCAAATGGTTAGAATTTCTAAGTGAATATGACTTTAATATAAAGCATATCAAGGGAAAAGAGAACAAAGTGGTTGATGCACTCAGCAGAAGAGTACATGAATTGCATGCTACATCCATTAGCATATACCAATCATATTTGAAAGACAAAATTACAGAGGCTGTCAACTCAGATTTGCAATACAAGGAATTAGTGGAAAAATTACAGCAAGGTATTTTGTAGAAGAAAATTGAGGAATATAAGCTAGATAATGATGAAATTCTCATGTACAGGGGCATAATTTATGTACCAAATTATTGGGAATTGAAAAATATGATATTGAGGGAAATTTATAATGTACCTTATGTTGGGCACCTGGTATATCATAAAACTATTGCAATTGTCAAGAGCCAATATTATTGGCTAGGCATGAAGAAAGAGGTTATTGATTTTATTGTCAGATGTTTGGAATGTCAAAAAGTAAAGGTTGAGCATAGACACCCAACTAGTTTTCTATAGCCATTACCCATTCTTGAGTGGAAATGGGAAGTTGTAACAATGGATTTCATCACCAAACTTCCCAGAACAAACAAGCAACACGATTCTATCATGGTAGTGGTGGATAAGCTTACTAAAGCTACCCATTTTGTTCTAGTTAAGCTCACTCACAAGGCAGCCAACATCGTTGATGTTTATATGAAGAAAATTGTCAGATTGCATGGCATACCCAAGACAATTGTGTCTGACAGAGATCCAAAATTTACCTCAAAATTTTGGAAGGGATTATTTAATGGATTTGGAACAAATTTGAATTTTAGTACAACTTATCATCCATAATCAGATGGGAAAACAAAGAGGGTGAATCAAGTGATTGAGGATATGTTGAGGATGTATGTGATGGATAAACCATCAAAATGGGAAGACTACCTATAGTTGGTAGAGTTTGCTTATAACAATGGGTACCAAGTATCTCTAAAGATGAGCCCATTTGAGGAACTTTATGGAAGAAAGTGCAACACACTAGTAAGTTGGGATAACCTAGTAGATAGAGCAGTGGTTGGGCTAGATTTGCTCAGGAAAATGGAGGAGCAAGTGATAAAAATAAAACAAAATTTAAATGTTGCCCAAGACAAGTAGAAAATTTATGTTGATAAGGGAAGAACTCACAGGGAATTTAAAGTGGGTGATCATTTATTTTTGAAAGTGAAGGCCAATAAAAGCTCCCTGAAATTGGGAAATTGCTCAAAGTTGGCAGATCGCTATTGTGGGCCATTTGAAATCCTAGAGAGGATTGGTCCAGTAGCTTGAATAATTGCATTTCCTGCATCTATGTCTGTTCATAATGTATTCCATGTATCTTTGCTCAAGAAATATATACTTGATGCTAATCATGTTATTGATTGGAATGTGATTCAGGTGGAGCAAGAAGGCGCTTTCCAAGTGCATTTGGTATGCATTCTAGACTGGAAAATCAAACAGCTCCAGGATCAAGCCATAGGGCTTGTAAAGGTCCAATGGACTTGGTACAGTCCCGAGGACGCTACTTGCAAGCATGATGATGCAATGCAGGCAGAATACCCACATCTTTTTGAGGAGTTTTGAAATTTTGTTGTATATGGGTACATGATGCACCGAGGATAGTGCATAAATAAGGGGAGGGGATTGTATTATCCCTAGGCCGAACCCAATTGTAATGTAAATGAAAATGTACTTAAGATGGCGAGCTGTTTGATATCATTTTTGTATGGACATTTCATGGCATAGTGCATGCATGTACTACACAGTAAAATGAGGAAGTTTACACATTCTAGGATACCGCGCACAACAACATAAGTGTGCACGATATTGAGGCCAGGTAGCCTTTTTGTATATGTTGTGTTTTATAGAATGGTGAGCCAGATATTATAAGCTAGGATGCTTATGTTTTGATTAGGCCGGAGAGCCTAGATGTTAAATGTCAGTGCACCTATTTTTGTATATGTCTCATAATTAATATAAAATACATCGTTGCGCGCAGACCTACCATGATAAAAGATATGGGGGACTAAACTCCACTGGTTAGGGAAAGGGAGGGGCCTAAAATTTAAGGAAAAGGGGATAAGATAGGGAGCTTAAGCCAAAAAGGAATATTATATTAATATTTCTTAAATCATAAAGTATGGATAATTATTTTATCCTAAGTTCTAAAGTTGGGGACAAGTAGGCCAAAGTAGCTCCCAACATGAAAAGTGTCAATTTGGGGACATGCATCCATATTGTTGGGACTTAGTTCATTTCCTATCATCTTTTCCATAATTCTTCCCATCATTCCTTCCATCATTCATTCATCCAGTCAATAATCCATGACCATGCACACACCCATGGAGCTATCTTTTGTATCTTCATGATTGTATGTGAACTTGTATCCATAGTCATTTTGTGTTGGTGTATCTGGTTATCTTAGGATATGGACTGAAGAAGCAGGTTGACAGGCCCATGGGATATTGAAGAGGCGGGTTGTCAGGCCCGTGGGATATTGAAGAGGCAGGTTGTCAGGCCCATGAGTAATTCTCTAGGTGATAGAATTGTTGGAAATTGATTTCCCGAAGGTGCTAAACTACAGTTACAGTGCTCTAAGACTTCTTGTCCGGCTTTTTTCTGAATCCCAAAAAGGAAGTGGGGCAACCGAAGGACTGTTGAGCGGAGAAGGGGCACACTTCCTGGGTGGGACAAGCATGTGGGGAATGAGAGACTATAGGTTGTTAGTTTGAGTTGGAACCTGAGACAGAGTCTTTCCTGTTGTCTATGATCCTTTAGCCTGGTTAGGAATACCTTTACCTGGGTGGAGTTTAGTCCCAGCTAGGGGGTGACTCACTGTTGAGAGTGATGAACAATGTGGTGTAAGGATGGGAGGTTCGTGGAAGGTATACACGTATTTGGTGACATTATTACCAAGATAAGTGCCAATTGTGTGATAAATTTGCATGTTGCATTATTATTTATGTGCTTATTTTTATGGGTTATCATATGTGCGGTTATAACTGTGTTTATTTTTATGCGTATTTATTGTATATGATGCATGTATATGTTTACTGTTATCTCAATGTGAATTTGTGTATTTACAAATGTATTTGGTTGTTTACATTTTATATATGTGCTTCCGCAAGAGTTCTGTGTGTATATATTTTTAATTGCATGCAACTCGAAAAATTTATGTGGCATAGCTCAGTTGGATACTGGGTATGTTACAATATGTTCCACAGAGAGAACGAAAGAGTTATCAGGCGTAGCGTGGCCTAACATGGATGGTCGAGGATGTTACAGGAAAGAACATCATATGCTTATAGGGTGAAGGCATAAATTATGACCATGCATTCTGCACCACAGTTTAACCAAGTACCATCCATGTATAACACTGTGCAACAATAGTATAACACTTTGCAACAACAATATAACACTGCACAACCACAATACAATATCGTGTAACCACACTATAATCTCATGCAGTATAACCAGGCGCCTCAGTACAATGCACCACGAGGAGATCAAGCTGGCTATAGAGGTGGAGGAAGAGGAAGAGGAGGCTTTGGAAGAGGCAGAAGACCAGTGGTGTTCCATAACTATCAATAACTAGGACACTATTCAAGAGAATGTCCACTTCCAACTGCGACGTGCATGTATTATCACGCATCAAATCATGACACAAAATAATGTCCTACACTATTGGGGAAGATCTAGGAAAAGAGAAATCAGAACAATCAGAATGTTCAGTGGATTTCGGTGGAAGTAAGGGATGGAGGAAGAAACATCAACATAGTTATGCGGGGAGGAGCTAAGAGAGGAAACGATGCAGTAAGAAAAGATCCATCAAAACACCAATAAGTGAATAAGAATGTCGAACCGAAGAAGAAGTTCGATGAACATAATGAAAAGGAGATATTCAAGTAGGCCAGACAAGAATTCATGAAGCCAGACATTGCATCGACATCAACTGTGCAGCATAATAAGGAATTACCAGCATACGAGATGCCTCCATTGTTGGATCACACCAAATAAGCATAGCCCCTGGAACAAGTAAGTATGATTAAAGGTTTTTTGTAATCCTGTGTTAAACTACTAAATGATCCATCCTCTGTTAAAGTATTACAAAATATGTTAGAAATATGTAGCATAGAGGCAGTAGGAAAGCTAGAACACAAAACAGTTAATCATCTTCATACAAGGAGGAGAATAAGCAGAGAATTCAGTCTGAACACCAACATTGGATATTTCAACATGGGAGATATTATTGTATATTTAACCTTGTACAATATATACTGCAAACAAATATTCATTAAAAGAATAGAAAACATACAATGATAAATACAAACATTACACAGAGATTTTTCCCCTGGAAACCCAAACTGGGAAAACCAACATATTCTATATTCATTCATGTGTAATACATTGTTTACAATACAATATACGTACAGGAGCCAGTGACATCCAAAACCCTAACCCAATGACCTAGATTAGTCCACAACCCTAGTACCTTAACCGGAAATAGAAAACCATTGGCAAAAATCATGTGCCGAAAAACCACCTAAATATGTGACACGTTTCTCGAGGCACATGACACTTTTCCCAAGGAAAAGAATATAACACATACCCAAAATTCTCCCACTTGTTGTTTTCTTTGCATACAGGGGGTTACAGGGTTACATAGTCAACAATACAGGGCAGCAATGCCCATGGATCCTCTACACCAAGAGAACTTCTCAGTGCTCACAAATTTTGTTAATGAATCTGCAACATTCTTCAAAGTGTCCACCTTCATCAACAATAATTTCTTTTCTTCAACCATGTCTCTCACA
Organism: Picea engelmannii; assembly: GCA_009831015.1. NCBI lineage: Eukaryota > Viridiplantae > Streptophyta > Pinopsida > Pinales > Pinaceae > Picea > Picea engelmannii. Next base: position 14,828 of record ML843529.1, read on the forward strand.
AAGTGATATTGAATATCAATATGCTTTTTCTTTGAATGATGAGTTGGGTTCTTCGCTAGCAAAATTGCACTCTGACTGCCATAATCGATCCTTACAGCTTGTTGTACCAACCCAATACCTGAACACAATCTTTGTAACCATACTACTTCCTTACTTGCATGAGTGGTTTCCATGTATTCAGCCTCTGTAGTTGAAAGTGTCACTATAGCCTGTCTTTTCCTCATCCAACTTATTGCTCCTCCAAACAAGTTAAACACATACCCACTTGTAGATCTCCTACAATCCAGATCTCCAACCTAGTCTGCATCCATAAAGCCATGTATATCCACCACTATGTCCAATCTCGGTCTTCCTTCGTAGAACAATCCATAGCTAGTAGTGCCACGCAAATACCCAAAAACCCTTTTTACTATTGTCCAATGCTCCTTTCCTGGTTTTGACATATACCTGCTCAAAACTCCCACTACATGTGCAATGTCCGGTCTAGTATAGACCATTTCATACATCAAACTGCCAACTACACTCGCATATGGAACACAAGACATGTCCTCCTCCTCTTCATGTGTCTTGGGACACTGATCCACAGATAAATTTACACCAACATGAATAGGAACCTTGACTGGTTTACATTCCTGCATATTAAACCTCTGCAATATTGTCTTGACATATTTTCTCTGATTTAACCAGAGTTTCCTCCTTTTCCGATCTCTTTTAATTTCCATGCCCAAAATGAAATTTGAAGCACCGATATCCTTCATGTCAAATTTAGAGGAAAACTGAGTTTTCACATCTTGGGTAATCTCCTTGTTGTTTCCTATCAGTAACATGTCATCCACATACACAACCAAATAAATCAAATGATCACCAATTAATTTAAAAGACACACAGTGATTCTCTTTGCTTCTTGTGAATCCAAGTCCCAACATATAAGTATCAAATTTTTATACCACATCCTTGGTGATTGTTTTAAACCATACAGGGACTTTTTCATCTTGCATACCAGCTCCTTCTTTCCATTCACATCATAACCTTCTAGTTGCTTCATATATATTTCTTCTAACAGATCCCCATGTAGGAATGTTGTCTTAACATCCATTTATTCTATTTCAAAATCAAATGCAGTAGCAACAGATAACATAAATATTATGGAGATTAACTTGGCAACAGGAGAAAAAATTTCACCAAAATCAATTCCCTCAACCTGGGAATAACCCTTTGCTACTAACCGAGCTTTGTATTTCTCCACTTTTCCTTCTACATTCAACTTCTTTTTAAATACCCATTTTCTGCCAATGGGCTTTCTTCCAGTTGGAAAATACACTAGATCCCAAGCCTCATTCTTATCCAAAGATGTCATTTCTTCATTCATGGCCCTTTTCCATAGATTTGGATCCTCTGAATACACTGCCTCCCTGACAGTTCTAGGATCATCATCAGTAATAGTAAAATAAAAATTTGAATGGAAATCAGACGGAGTATACCTTCCAGATAGCCTTCTTTCTTGAACCGTTCTCCTCAATACTGGAGTATGGGGATCTTCTTCTTTTGATTCCTCTTCTTCTGTAGAGTCTGAATCAACATATTTTAAATCAAACTCTATTTTCTCTGGTTCTTCCTTACTTGGTAGGACTTCCTTTTTAACAACATCCTTCATTTCTCTAAATACCACATCTCGACTATACATTACCTTCTTAGTTTCTAGGTTCCAAAGCTTATAACCTTTGAGACCATCTTTGTATCCAATAAAGATACACTTTTCGGCCTTCTTATCTAGCTTACTCTTGTTTTCCTTTGGAACATAAACATATGCATCACATCCAAATACCTTAAGATGTGTGAGAGAAGGTTCCTTACCAGTCCATACCTCTTGTGGAGTCTTGTCATCCAACGCTAATGAGGATGATCTGTTGACTAGGTAGCATGCAATGCTCACTTCCTTTGCCCAGAATTATTGCCCTAGCCTGACACAATTGAGTATGCACCTTTCTTTTTCCATCAGTGTCCTGTTCATCCTTTCTGCAACTCCATTCTATTGAGGTGTATATGGATTATTATTCTGCCTTGGTATACTGCACTTCTTACATAATTCTTCAAATTCATTCTCGCAGAACTCTCTGTCATTATCTGTCCTTAGCACCTTAATTCTTTTCTCTGTTTGATTTGCATCAAGAGCCTTAAACTCTTTAAACATGTCAAAGACTTCGGATTTCTTCCTAGGGAAATATATCCAAGTATTCCTCAAGAAGTCATATATAAATTAGACATAGTACAAAAAAATTTCCAATGATGGGAATGACACAAGTCCAAAAACATCATTGTGAACTAGTTGTAAAATTCCTTCTGCTCTCTTTGCACCAGAGGGGAATCTTACCTGATTCTGCTTCCCATATAGACAATGTTCACAGAAATCAAAATCTAGAGAGTAGTTATACATACCTTCAACCATACCTTTACCATGTAGTAGTCGAAGACCCTTCTCTCCAATATGCCCCAGTCTTTGATGCCACAACATAACCTTTTCTCTAGAGACTGTAGGAGTTTTTTCTTCTTCAAATCCAATATAAGGAATAATGGAACTATTACACCCATCACTAATAGTGCTTCCTTCCATCTTATACAAAGTTCCAGACCAAACTCCTTTCAGCAACACCATTGCTCCTCAAACCATCCTGCAAGTTTCATTTTCAAATATTGTTTTTACCCCTGCATCGTCCATTTTTCTTACAAAAATCAAATTTCTGGCCAAACCTGGGATGTGCAGAACACCAATCAATGTTCTAATCCTTCCATCTATGAGCCTCAACTTGAATTTTCCTCTTCCTATGATTCTGGTTGTCGAATCATCACCTAAGAAAACATTACCTCCATCATAGATTTCATATTCGTAGAACCACTCCCTGTGGGGATTTATATGAAAGGATGATCCAAAGTCAACCAACCATGCCTCATGATCTGCATGTGTGCTTGAAGAAGATAAGTACACATCCCCTCCTTCTTCCTTGGAGGTATTTTCTTCTGTAGAATAAGATTCTTCAGATCCCTTCTTTTTCTCAACCTTGGATCTACACTACTTCTTGTAGTTCCCTTCTTTTCCACATCTCCAATATACCCTTACAAACTTTCTGGGATATTTATATCTACCTTTTGACTTAGATATCCCACTTGAGAAATTAGATCTATTCATTTCTTGGGAACATCCTCTTGCAAATAATGTGTATGTGCTCTATCCTTCCATATTCTTCTATCTGATCTCTTCCGACAACAAGGATGAGAACACTTCATCAAACTTCAAGGCAGTTGTATTACTACCTATGGCCACAACCAGACTATCCCGGGAGTATGGTAAAGAACACAGTAAACTAATACATTTATCTTCATTTGAAATTTTAATCTCAACAGATACTAACTGACTTACCACAGTATTTAAGGCATTCAAATTCTGTGCCACCGAATCTCCATCTCTCATCCTCAGGTTATACATATTCTTTCTCAGGAATAGTTTATTTACCAGGGACTTACACTGATACAACTTGCCCAACTTTTCCCATATATCCTTGGTTGTAGCTTCCTCTGACACATTTAGTAATACTGAATCAGAGAGACACAGTCAGATTGTTCTTTTTTCCTTCCAATCCACCTTTTTCCATTCATCTTTTAAAGTTCCTGTAGGTGCAATACCTAGATCTACCACGATCCATTGGTCTCTATCCACCAACAGATATTCCATCTTGAGCTTCCACAGCTCAAAAATTTTCCCATTAAACTTCTCAATCTCCATATTTGAATTGCTTGCCATTTCTTTTCACCTGAAAAAATCAATACCATAGATATCCCACTGTAACAAGGCTTATCACAGTCCCGATCCAAACTCTTGACCACAAAGGCGTCCCCCTGAAGCCAACAAAGATCTGATACCAAATGTATATTTAACCTTGTACAATATGTACTGCAAACATATATTCAGTAAAATAATAGAAAAGATACAATGACAAATACAAACATTACATAGAGATTTTTCCCCTGGAAACCCAAACTGGGAAAACCAACATATTCTATTTTCATTCATGCGTGATACATTGTTTACAATACAATATACATATAGGAGCCAACGACATCCAAAAAACTAACCCAATGACCTGGATTAATCCACAACCCTAATTCCTTAACCGGAAATAGAAAACCATCGACAAAAACCATTTGCCAAAAAAACACCTAAATATGTGACACGTTTCTCGAGGCACATGACACATTTCTCGAGGCAAAAAAAAAATTTCTCGGGTGTTTTGCACCCCCCAAGGGGGGGCCTAGTGCCCCCCCCCTCAAACCCCCCTGCACGCTAAGAATATAACACATACCCAACAATTGTATTGGATTTAGGATCCAAAGTAAATGTGCTACCCAAGAACACATGACAATGTATGACAATGTATTCACCGATTCAGCTGAAACTATAAAAACAACACAAATTTCTACCAATTGGAAGACTAAAATGGGTGATAGTATATCTAGATGGAGTGCACATTAAAGTCGAATTCGAAGAAATAGAGATAGTGGATGGAACAACACCTTATCCAACATTGCTTGGCTTGGATTTGGTGTTTGAAAATCAGGCCATAACCAACTTAAAGATGATGAAGATGACATTTGAGTCAGGATAATATAGAGTCATTATGCCATTGGATCCATCAGAAGGGGAAAGGTTTGTAGAACCTACTTTCTTAGACCTGGAGGAAATCAACCAGTTGTACAGAACAACCCTGGGAGAAGAAGATTAAGTGAACCCAACTATAGATGGGGTACTCAGTTGGAGAAGCATCACCTCATGTGCGTTGGACTTAGATACAGGCTCAGAAAATTGGCAGTCGAGGTTACATGAAGTCTCCACAAGAAGATGTGCAAGAATAGACCATGTAGTAATATGGGTAGGTACAGAGTTAAGGGAACCTCCCAGCTTCCATGTGGTGAATGAATTACAAGTGTTCTTAACATGATACGAAGATGAAGTGTTAGAAAATCATAGGCTCTTAGCCCTAGATATAGAACTCAAGGAAACACCTTCAATATGGTGGGGTGCACACAAAGAAACAATGAAATACTAGTACCAATGTAAGCAGTTATTGCAGATCAGGTTTGGCGCAGAACAGGGAAGCAACCAACTACATAAATATGATGGACAGGGGGCATCGACAGAAAAATTGGAAAAGTGCAGAATGCTATGGAGGATGACACCACCAGAGGAATGGCCTCATAATTTTTTTCACACATTAGAAGGGATTCCAACAAACTTGTATACAGACCAGGAATTACGTAGAGGAACTACAAACTAAACATTATTATAGGAGAAATTTGCAGTCACTTTCTCATTTGAACATGAGAACCACAACATAGACTCGACACTTAAAACGAATCATAGGGGTGATATTCATTAAATAACCAGAAGTTGAACTCATGAAAGAAGAACAACAACAAAACAAAAAGACAGTAAAATAACTATTGGCATGCTACCATGTGCAGAAAGAAGCACCAGATGAAGATGACTTGAGAAACATTCAGATAACAGAAGTTGAAGGTGAAAGAGAAGTGGAAGGTCCACCTCTGGAATCAGAAATATTTTCTATGTCAATCAAGGTGAAGAAATTCAACATCGGGATAGTTGAGAATCCCAAAATGGACAGCATTAGCGACTATTGGGATGAGCAAATAGTAGAAAGCATAACATAGTTACTGCATGAATACAATGACCTATTCCCAATAACATTTACAGGAATTAAAGGCATAGAAAGAGAGCTAGGTGAAATGAATATACCTCTCAGATATGAGGCACGACCAATAAGACAAATACTATACAAACTAAACCCTATATATAAGCAACAAGTCAAAGCCGAAATTGATAGGATGTTGGAGGCCAAAATCATAAAACCTGTAGAGGAATATGAATGGGTAAGCCCTATGGTAGTTCAAGAGAAACAATGGGGAGGGATAAGGGTATGTGTCGACCTAAGGAATTTGAATGATGCGTGCCTACATGACCCTTTTCCTACTCCTTTCACATATGAGGTGTTGGAGAATGTAGGAGGACAAGAAGCTTATTCATTCACCAACGGATTCTCAAGATACCATCAGATCAAGATAGCTCCAGAAGACGCATACAAGACCACTTTTTCCACAAAATGGAGATCCTACCAATACACAGTATGTTGTTTGGACTGAAGAATGCACCAACAATATTTTCCAAAGTAGTCACAACTGCATTCAAATAATTCATCCACCATTTTATAGAGGTATATTTGGATGATTGGATAGCCTATAGCATGTTGAAAGACCATGTAGGGGTGTTAAGAATCATTTTAGAAATATGCAGGCAGTCTCAGATATCTCTAAACATCAATAAGTGCATCTTTCGAACACCCTTTGGGATACTATTGGGCCATATAGTATGCAAACAAGGCTTGCTAGTAGTTCTTGCCAAGACTGCAGTAATTGTTAATCTACCACCACCAAAATCAGTGTGTTAGTTAAGAGAAACATTGGGACACATAGGATACTACAAGAAATTTATAAAAGGATATGCACAGATCATTGCACCAATGGAGAAATTGTTAATAAAAGACAACAAGTTTCAATGGAATGAGGACTATCAGCGAGGATTGGACACCTTGAAAGAGAAGATGCTAACCGCACCAATACTAGTATTCTCGGATTGGGAAAATAAATTCCATGTGCATGTAGATGCATCATCCATATCACTTGGAGCTATTCTAGCACATCCACGAGCAAGAGAATTGGACCATCCGATAGCATTCCCTAGAAGAAAACTGTCAGAATAGCAAAATTACAATACCACAGAG
>ML843529.1:21725-38534 GCA_009831015.1 Picea engelmannii
TGTAGATGGTTATTGATGTTTGAGTAATTTGACTTCAAAGTGATAGTCAAACCAGGGAATTTGAATGCAGGACCGGATTACCTATCAAGGATCACTAACAGAGAGGAACCTACGAATATAGAGGACAACTTTCATGATCCACAATTATTTTCAATCCAAGTAGTTGATGAATAATTTGAAGACATCATTCAGTACTTGAGTACAGGGACTGCGCCACAAGAATTCAACACCACGCAAAAGAAAATTCTGGTAACCAGGGTTGAAAACTATCAATTGATTGCAGGAAACTTATACAATATGGGTGCAGACATCATCTTGAGAAGATATATGCTATAACATGAAAGACCTAGGATTCTAGCCAGATCCCATGAGGGAATAACATGAGGACATTATGCAGGAAAATCTATCGCACATAAGGTATTGTGTGCAGGACTATGGTGGCCAACTATTCACGGAGATGTAAAGGACTATTGCTAGATACATGATGTATGTCAGAGGGTTGGTAAACCAAATAGGCGGGATGAGATGCCCCTAAAGCCACAAGTAACCTTGCAAGTATTCGACAAATGTGCAATATATTTTGTGGGACCAATTAACCCACCAGGAAAAAGGTCAGGAGCGAGGTACATTATTACTACAACGGAGTACTTAACAAGATGGGTAGAAGAAACATCTGTAAAATATTGCAATGCAGAGACATCAACACACTTTTTGTTTGAGCAAGTGATCACTAGATTTGGATGCCCAAGGATTTTGATGAGTGACCAAGGCACTCACTTCATTAACAACACTATTAAGGCAATGATTGAGGAATTTAAAGTTTATCATAAAAAAAAGTACACCATATCATCCTCAAGCAAATGGATTAGTGGAAGCCTTTAATAAGATCCTCGAGAATGCACTAACAAAGATCTGCAATGTCAATAGGGACGATTAGGACATGAAGATACCAACAGTACTATGGGAATACATGACCACACGTAAGAAATTGACAGGGAAAACACCATTCATATTGGTGTATGGACAGGAAGCAATGGTTCCATTAGAGTTTTTTGTACCTAGTCCGCGTGTAACAAAAATTTCCAACATGATAGAATGAGGTACAGTACAAGAAAGGATAAGTCAATTGATGATCATGGAAGAAGATATGATTCTAGCGAGATTTCACCAAGAGGTACAAAAATCAAGGGAAAATCTCGGCATGATAGACATATCAAGAGGAAAAATTTCAAAGAGGGAGACCTAGTCTTGGTGTACGATAGTAAATCTCTTCAACACCCAGGAAAACTCAGAATGCATTGGTTAGGACCATATGAAGTAAAGACTATCACAAATGGGGGAGATATACAATTGAAGGATTTGGGAGGAACATAACTCATGGGAATGATCAATGGGATTCAAATGAAGCTATATAGGGACAATCGACCTACTAACACTTAAAAAAAAACAAAGGAAAGCGCACAACAACAAAGGGGTTACCATGCCAGACATCAAAAGATAGAAACCATCTAAAAGAGGGGTAGCACGCCGAAATGAGAATTTCTATGCACATTTGGAACAACTAGCGTGACTGAGAAAGGACCAACGGTCATAAAAAGGCAGAAACTATGGAAATGACAGTTACGAAAAATAGGCACCAATTGATGGCGACTATCAAAATTGAATGTCAAGAATGATTGATAGGACAACACATTAACTGCACCAACTGGAAACATCAAGGGAATTCAATGGGAGGTATGCGGGAAGCACCAGTTCATTCAAAACACAACTTGGGTAACGTCTTCGAGACATTTCACACGATTCCTATATAATGAAAGCACACAGGGATCATAAGGGTTATTGTGAAATTGAGAAAATCATAGAGTGACCAAGTATACAGAGCAAATAAAGAGTTTTCAAGAGTTACAGAACAAACTAGCTCGACGAAGCCCAATTTAACCTCTATGGCACCACCCAATCTAGGAGTGTCGAGCCAGGCCTGCAGACGACCTCGAAGCAACCTTAGAGAACCTAAATAGTCATAGGGAAGTGAACAATAATCACCACAGCCTACGGAATTCATCAACTTGGACGAAATCCTATCACACAATATGGGACCAGGGAGTCACACACTAGTGGTAGAGGAAACCCAACAAAAAACAACAGTGGGCATGGATATTGATCTGTTGGAAGTGGGACAGAGCCAGTAGGCCAAGGATGTAGGAAATCCTTCATGCTCTGAAAACCCTGAAGCAACCCTGAGGGTTAATGGGATGGTCCCAAACCAGACAAAAGTAGTCATGCCAGAAAGGTCACAAACAACAACGTCAGATAAACAACAAGAGGGCATAGTAGAATATGTCATTGGCTAGGCAGAGACGTATATAGAGGAGAGAATAATGGAGGCTGGAACCTCAAGTCAACCACCACAGTGGAAGGGAAAGTAGTTAGTAGCAAGATCACCATGCAGGAAGGTTGCAACAACCATAGTCTTACCGCGCATTCTGGAAGGGGTTCATATTGCGGTTAACCTGTTAGGATACATGGAAAAACTATGGTACTCAGATCACAATGTGACCAACATGGAAAAGTTTCTAGAGTTTTCAAAGAAATTTTACCTAGATACCATGGGTATAGGAAATTTTGATGAACCAATCAACCAACCGAAACAATGGGCAGTCGGAATGGACAACACCGGGATTCCAATCCTTTTGGAGATCCCGCACTTTGGAAAGGGTTGTGACGTGAGCAATTGCATCAAGAAGTTGACGAAAGTTACCCATAGAGGATACCTATGGGTGGAAGATCCTATCTCGATAAACGTAGAGCTAATTGTGTATATAATCAGGCTTCCATCTTGGGGGGAGAGTCCCATGGAGTTCCTCGATCAAAAAACAAAGGCGAAGGCACTGGTCGAGGAAATGAAGAAGACGTATGGAACAGAAAGAGGGTCGCGCAGAATCATAATTAAGCACATCAGTGATGTCGCAACAAGGCTAAACACAAAGCTCGTGGTGTGCAAGTTTCTCAAGAAGTGTCGCAAGGAGGAAGTTTGTAATGTCCCCAACCATCAACTCTACTTTCGGGAAATGCTACTACATGGAACAATCTCATACATACATACATACATACATACATATACATACACACACACACACACACACACACACACACACACACACACACACACACACACACACACACACACACATATATATATATATATAGATAGATAGATAGATAGATATATAGATATATAACATGCATATTTAATGAAAATTAACCAAACGATACAGAGTAATCACAAGATTAATGCTAACATACAGAAATAATGGAATTAACAGTAATTCATAATTGCAACGGAATACATGATACATTTCAAAGACATGGATATGCATCACATATAAATTAAGTACATAATTAATACTTATTTTTTAACTAGAATAACACCACCAACTGTGTGCAGACCTTCCAAAAACCTCCCAACCTTAGACCGTGCTTCTCATCACTCTCAGCAGTAGGTCACCCCCGAGCTGGGACTAAGCTCCACCGAGAAAGGGAATCCTAGGCTACGCAAGGTCAACAGGAAGACACACAGTTTATGATGATGTATTCTCTCACACGAGCCACTTATGCCCACTTCTCACAGACTCTCATTCCCCACATGATTTTCCTACCCTAGGAGTATACACCTTCACTGTCACATCGGGCAGTCCTTCGACTGCTAAACCTCCCTTGCCTTGGGATTCATCAAAAGGTCAGACCGGAATTCTCCGAGCTCTGTGGCAGCTACAAGACCCCTTCCAGGTGTTCTCACATCCTCCACACACTCTCTCACCTAGAGAGAGTCACTCACAAGCCTGACAACCTGCTTCTTCAACCACAACCACCTCTCTCACCTGGAGAGAGTGTTGCACACAATCCTGATGACCTGCTTCTTCAACTCCATTCCAGCATAAGGAAGACAATAGTAAGGCTCAACAAGGAACAAATGATGACAACAGTTCACACTTAGCCAAGGAACTTCTTGGCCACAAAAGGCCACAGTTATAACACACATGACATATACAATTACAATATGCTCAGGTTTCACAGAAGACAACAACCCAAATGGTTAAGAACAAACTCAAATTTGCAGTGTGGATAAACTGGGTTCACAAGACACACAATAGACATGGCTTAATCCATGGGTTTGCCACTAGTTTTCAATGTGTGTGACAAGGAATAAACGCATAGATCGAACACAGACTCAAACGGTTCAGACGGAGGATACCTCGGCTTCTCAGGAAAACATCCCAAGTTGGCCTCATAGTTTTGGGTTTCAAAGCTGCGAGAGGTATGCAGAGATTAGACACAGAGGCAACATAGTTCAGACAACAGACACAATAATGGAGAATGGAGCCCCATCACATCTCAATTCTTGGGTTAAATTTCATGTGCCTGGGCCGACACATGTCGCCCATGAAGCTTCATGCACTCAATCAAATATGTGTTCCCTTTTCCAGAAACTTAGGATAAAAATATACCTTTCACACCACTTTGGAATAATAAAAAATTATTATTCAAGGACATAAGACCTCAAGCTTAGCCCCTCTTCCAACCTTTTATCTCCCTTCCCCTTACCTATCCTTGTGGAAGCTTAGTCCCCCATCACTCTTTATTCATGGTCGGTCGGCACACAACGATGTTTATGTTTTATTAATGATCTGCATAATTACATATAAAAAAATCAGGCTCCTGGCCTTTAACACCTAGGCTCTCCATCCTAAATAACACATAATCCCACAACTTATATACACTTGGCTCACTAGCCTATAAACATGACTACAATACATAATATAACTGGGGCATGTCCTTGGGGTATTACAATCCCCTCCCCTTGTTTTTGAACTGTCTTCAGTGCAAATTTTACACAACATCAACAAGATTTTCAGAATCTTCAAAAAAATGTGGGTATTCTTCCCACATAGCATCATCATGCTCACATGTCACGTCCTCAGGACCGTACCAGGTCCACTGGACCTTTACAAGCCCTATGGATCGATTTTAGAGCTATTTTCTTTTCCGGTCCAATATGCGCATAGGATGCACTTGCAAGACACCTTCTTTCTCCACCTAAATCACATTCCAATCGATAACATGATTAGCATCAGGTATATATTTCTTAAGCAATGAAATATGAAACATATTATGTACAGTCATGGATGCAGGTAATGCAAGCATATATGCAACTGGCCCAATCCTTTCTAGCATTTCAAATGGCCCACAAAATCTGGTTTCCAACCTCAAACAGTTTCCTAGCCTCAGGGAACTTTTATTGGCTTTCACTTTCAGGAAAACATGCTCTCCCACTTTAAACTCTGTGTGGGTTCTGTTTTTATCAGCATAAATTTTCTACATGTCTTGGGTAGCCTTTAAATTATGCTTAATTTTTAGCATTTGTTCTTCCATTTCCTTGAGAAACTCTGGCCCAACCACTGCTCTATCAGCTGGATTATCCTAGCTTACTGGAGTATTTCACTTTCTGCTATAAAGTGATTCAAATGGGCTCATCTTCAATGATGCTCGATACCCATTGTTGCAGGCGAATTCTACCAAGTGTAGGTAGTCTTCCCATTTAGATGGTTTTTCCATCACATACATCCTTAGCATGTCTTCTATTACTCTGTTCACCCTCTCTGTCTATCCACCCAACTTAGGATGATAAGCAGTGCTGAAGTTCAGATTCGTTATGAATCCTTTGAAAAACCCCTTCTAGAACTTTGAGGTAAATTTCGGGTCCTTGTCAAACACAATTGTCTTGGGAATACCGTGCAATCATGTTATTTCCCTCATAAAAATATTAGCAACGTTAGTTGTCTTGTGAGCAGTATTCAATCGAATAAAATGGGCAGCTTTCGTAAGCTTTTCCACCGCAACCATGATTGAATCATGGTTCTTGTCTATTCTTGGAAATCCTGTGATGCAATCCATTGTCACTACCTCCCACTTCCACTCAATAATGGGTAAAGGTTGCAACAACCCTGTTGGATACCTGTGCTTAGATTTAACCTTATGGCACTCCATACATCTGGCGATGTATTATGCAATCTCTTTCTTCATACATGGACAAAAGTAATGGCTCTTGATTGTTGTCACAGTTTTTTGATATCCAAGGTGCCCAACATAAGGCACATTATGCATTTCATTCAAAATCATAAGTTTCAAGTATTGGACATTAGGTACATCAATTTTGTTCTTGTACACAAGTGTTCCATCGGTTTCCAATTTATAATTTTCCACTTTCTGTGGCATCTTACCTTGTTGTATCTTTGCTACCAAATCCTTGTACTACAAATTTGCATTTGTAGCCTCCAAAATTCTACCTTTAATATTGGTTCGGTACATGCTAATGGCTGTAGCATCCAATTCATGCACTCTCATACTGAGTGCATCAGCCACTTTATTTTCCTTTCCTTTGATATGCTTGATATCAAAGTCATACTAAAAAAGAAACTCCAACCACCTACTCTGCCTAGCATTCAAGGTTGGTTGTTCAAACAAATACTTCAAACTTTTATGGTCTGTCCTCAGTTTGAACCTCCTTCCCATGAGGTAGTGCCTCCATTTCTTTAGAGTGTATACTATTACGGCCAACTCCAAATCATGAGTTGCATAGTTCCTTTCGTGCTCTTTCAAATTTATGGATTCATAACAAATTACGAATCCATTCTGACTGAGGAATCCTCCCAGTCCTCCTTTGCATGCATCTGTGCACACTACAAAGTCTTCATTCGACTCTGCAATCCTCAAGATTGGATCACTGGTTAACAATTGCTTCAATCGTTGGAAGCTTCTCTCACATTCCTCTTTCCACTGAAATTTCTTCTCCTTCCTTTGCAATGAATTTATAGGGTGAGCTATCCATGAGAACCCTATGATAAAACTTTTGTAATAACCATATATACCCATAAAGGATCTTAATTTCATCATGTTCTTTGGCGCTGACCATTCTCTGATGGCCTCAATATTTTCAGGATCTACAACTATCCCATCCTTTGAAATAATATGCCCCAAGTAATGGATCTGCTCCTGATAAAAAAATCACTTGCTCAACTTGGCATACAATTGGTGCTCTCTTAGCACCTGCAACACCATCTTCAGATGTTTTTCATGCTCTTCCTTTGACTTGGAATACACTTGAACGTCATCTAGGAAGACTATGGAAAACTTGTCTAGATAGTCCCTGAATACACCATTCATCAGACACATAAAAACAGTGGGTGTGTTCGACAGCCCAAACGGTACCATTGTGAACTTGTAATGACCATATATTGTTCTAAAGGTCATCTTGTTGATGTCTTCATCCTTTATTCTTACCTGGTGATATCCTGATTTAAGATCTATCTTCGAAAATATATTCACATCCTTCAACTGATCTAAGAGGTCATCAATCCTCAGTAGAGGATACTTGTTCTTTACAATCACTTTGTTCAATTGTCTGAAATCGATACATAATCTCAATGTCCCATCCTTCTTCTTCACGAATAGGACCAGGGCACCCCAAGGTGACACACTTGGGTGTATACACCCCTTCTTTAGAAGCTCTTCAAACTACAATTGCAGTTCTTTCAGCTTTGGTGTACTCATTCTGTAAGGAGATTTCAACATTGGAGCTGCTCCAGGAATCAAGTTTACAGAGAAGTCAATATCTCTTTTCAGAGGTAGTCCGGGTACCTCCTAAAATATATCCTCAAAATCCTTTAGTACCTTATGGTCTTCGATATTTGACACCTTATCCTCAGGTGCTTCCTCAAAGTGGGCTACAAATAATTGACAACCTTTCCTGAAGCACTTGTTCAACTGCATTGTTGAGATTTCTATGACAACAACAACTCTAGGAATTCCTTGGACTGTTTTCTGATTCCCTTCCTCATCCAGGCAAGTGAATTCCTTATTATGACAATTCAAGATGGCATGGTGCTGGTCCAACCAGTCCATCCCAATTATACAGTCATAAGAACCTAAAGGCAGAATGTTCAATTCATCCTTTGTGCTTAGTCCATTCATGTCCACAAGACATGACTTAACTAACTCAGTGAATTTCCTCTTGGTCCCTATTGCCAGCTACACTAACCAAGACTTTTCATGTTTGCTTCTCGACAATTGCAAACTTTCCAACACTCTAGGATCTATATAACTATGGCTAGCCCCTGAATCAATTAAAATAGTAAATGGTTGGTTGTTAATCATACCTTCCACTTCAATCATGTGTGATTTATATTCTTCTTGATTGTTGTCTAGGGCTGCATAGATCCTTGGTATTCTACTGCCCATGTCCTCCACTGTTTCAGCCTGTTGAACATTGTGGACAACTCTCACTTTGTCATTTTTGTGGGGGAAATCTCTGTACCTATGGTTTCCTTTACAACCCCAACATTCCATAGGTGGTGGTCTTGGAATTTTCCCACCCACTTCATCCTTCCTTGGCTCTCTAAAAGATGGTTGTCCTTAAGTATTATTTGTAAAAAAGGGTGGCTTAGTTCCCTTCTTCCTCTGATCCATCTTGAATTTATTCTTGTCTTCCCAATCCTTCTAGAAAGTAGGCTTCTCTCTCTGTTCCTCATATAAGTATTTCACTCTTCTTATAGTTTCTTCCATAGTCTTAGGGTCATCATACTAAATCTTGTCCCCAATAGAAGGTGGAAGTCCACTCAGATACCTTTGAATCTTGACAGTCTCATCCTTGATTAACGAAACATACTTCAGTAATTTCAAAAACCTCCATTCATACTCATCAATGGTCATGCTACCGAGCTTGAATTCAAAGAAATATTTCATATTTCTGTCATAATATCTTTTAGTCAAGTATTTATTCTTGAAATATCTCTTGAATTCTTTCCAAGTAATATCTTTCTCTCTAATGTGTTGCACCTGCATAAGTTGATTGATCCAGATTATTTTCAGCACGAAATGAGAGCGGAGATATAATAAATAAATGCACAGAGATATCGCAAATATTCAATAATATAACATAAATTTATCAAATATGAAACCATAAACACAGATATACAATAATACCTGATTTCTATTAATGAAAGAAATGTACAGAGACTATAAAAATACAGAGTGAAAGACTCGCTAGAATGGTGGCGACTTATCTCTGAGAAGAGATGTGACAGTTGCACTCATTTGCAAGAGGATGATTACAATGAGGCTCTGAAGGCCTTTTTACAATAAAACAAAATTCCAAAAACCCTATACATCCAAAAACCTAACCCTAGAATATGAAGCGCCAAAAGTCATGTGGGCCTCGTTTGGGTAAGTTGGTACATCAACTTCCCAGGGTCGTATCTTTTGCATACGATCTCCGTTTTAGGTGTATGATAGCTCGTTGGAAAGGTATCATTGAGGAGATTCATTTTGGGGGATCAATCATGACTTCGTCTATCATTGAGAATCTCGATCCTAAAAAAAATTCATTTCGTCCCTCAAAATGGCCTCAAGAAGTTAAAACTACTAAAAATAGTAAATTGCCAAAATTGCCAGAAAACTATTTTGAGCCAGTTGGAAAAGGTGGGTGGCCACCGATATCCACCTGAATCACTGATCCCACCACATGGATGCTTTTCCTTTCAGTTGATACATCACAATTCTAACTTCTAAATGAGAGGAATAATTCTGCAGTTGGAAATATTTCCTCATGCCAAGCAACCATGTATCGACATCTTCCTCCTTCTTATGTTAACATAGTTACAAACTTAATGAGAACTCTACAAAGTTCTCGTTTTTTGGGGGGTCAAGTTTTTTACCCCGTTTTTAAAAATGGTGCTACCAATAGCACCCCTCTCCCTTTTTAGGTGGTTATTTGATATTTTAAATTTTCTAATACATAACGTTTCCACTTTTTTGTTTTTAAATGCTTGTTTTTTCATTTATTTTCAAATTGTTTAAATTTTTTATTTTTTATTTTTTTCTCAACAGTGTTTTTTCATCTATTTTCAAACTTTTCTGTTTTTTTTTTATTCAATGGTGTTTTTAATCGTATTCCCATGCTCAATCCAATGTTAAAAATGTAGAACACCATTTATTTATTTTAAATTAAGATTTTTTATGTAATTTTGTGTCCTTGATTAAATTATGGTTCCATACTTTTAAAATATAGTGGAAAATATAATTTTTAACACATTGTTTTACCTTCAGTTTTTTTGGATCAATTGAAAACTAAACAAAATAAGAAAGCAAAAATAATTAAGTTGGTAACTATGTTTGTTCTCCATCAAACATAGGAGGCTTAATCTTGTTCATTTCTCCCTTCAGTTCATCCACTCCATATCTCCTTTTATTTTTGGTAGGAGATGGGCTTGAACTACTGTGTGCCCTCCTCTTGGAGTGACCTTGGGAGTGAGGATGGTGTCTACCAACACTCCTTGATCTTCTTCCCTCAAAAGTCTGGTGACTCCCTGTTCTGCTCAAGTCTCTCTCCTTGTCCAACTTCTTTTCTATTCTCTCCAGTCTCTTCATCAACTTTAAGTTGAATTCTCCCTTTTGTTCCTTAGCTTTCATGATCTTTCTGCTATCTGCTTGGTGAGTTTGGGCATCTTTCTACAATCTTTCAATGATTTCCATCATATGCCCTTCCTTATCTATCTCTTCTCCATTTCCATTGGAGTTCAACCCTTCAACTCCCAAATGAACATCCATCCCTTTTATTTCATTCTCTAAACTGGAAGAAATCCATGCCTCTTCCATTTCTTTGGGCTCAGTGGCAACTCTAATCGGTTATGGCACTCGTTAAACTTCTGAAAACACAATGTGTAGACAACTGGAATTTTCAAGTTATAATTCCTTAACAAATCCATAGAATTCATAAACAAATTTGATTCAATAAAACGTTCAGTTTTCATTCTCTGTGATTCTCGTTCAATAAAGAATCCCCACATATTTATTCTTTCATAGCTCTGCTCTGCTAATGTTTCGGGCACTAGTCCCTTTCTCTCAGTTCCAAACCCACACGACCATGGGTTGTGACCAAGCGCTAGATCAATAAGTGCTTACTCAGCCTTGGGCCTTCAGCTTCGGAAGATTTTCAAAGAACAAAACAACGATCTCTCGGAGTTTTGAGTTACCGAACTTGTGAAATAGTGTGGATCAATAGTCCACGTCTACCCAACATCCAATGACTGAAACACACTATGGAACTTCATGCGTTTGAGTTTCGGGAGTTCAGGACTTCAGAAGTTTAGAGCTTCAGAACTTCGAAAGTTCTCACACTTGGTTCCTTTCTATCATTCGAATTCTGAAATTTTGAACCTCGGGTCCAAATGGTACAGATGTCATCAACTCAGGTGGTGGCACGTGGCATGTCTAGGAAGGTCCATGACACCTTTGGCGACGTCATCCGACCCCACCATGCCTACTCTCTCTTCAGAAATTCAGACTTTGGAAGTTCTCCCCTCAACATACTTTGATTCTCCTGAAATCCGAAATCACGATCTGCTCCTTTGCTTGATCCATTAGTCAAGCTCTTTTCCTACAATCTATAGTGTAGATATCCTTCGGGACTTTAGTTTTCGGCCTTTCTCATACCTTTCCATCAATATTTCTCCGACGTCGTGAAGTCCAAAGGGCTTCCCAAGTTAACCCTCCTATGCTTTCTCCAGATATGACAGTCGTAAAGGTTTTTCCTTTCCTTCTGAATAGATCCTACGACTCCCACACCCCAAGTGTTGATATCTCTCTCTCCATGGTCAAATACCATGCCGATTGTGGTTTTATTCTACTGCTACTCCTCTTGAGATTTGTAACACGTCCAAGTAACCCCTTGGCACTCAGAAAGATTCTAAGATTCGAAATTGGTTCCTCTTAACAAAATTTCTACTTGAAACCTTGGGTCAAAGCTTGAGTTTTGTCCATTTCGAAAACAACTCCTTCCAAACTCTCGCTTCAACTTCCACTGGCATGGCACATTCAGGATCATCGTTGAAACCTTGCCTCTGATACCATATTGTAACGTCCTCGACCATCAAATCCACTATCGGGCAACGCTACTACACGAAACAATCTCATATATATATATATATGAGATTGTTTCGTGTAGTAGCGTTGGCCGATAGTGGATTTGATGGTCGAGGACGTTACAATATATATATAACATGCATATTTAATGAAAATTAACCAAAAAATACAGAGTAATCATAGGATTACTGCTAACATACATAAATGATGGAATTAACAGTAATTCATAATTGCAACGGAATACATGATACATTTCAAAGACACAGACATGCATCACATATAAATTAAGTACATAATTAATATGTATCTTTTAACTGGAATAACACCACCAACTGCGTGCAGACCTTCCATGAACCTCCAAGCCTTAGACTGCGCTGCTCATCACTCTCAGTAGTAGCTCACCCTTGAGCTGGGACTAAGCTCCACTAGGCAAGTTAATCCTAGGCTAGGAAAGGTCAACAGGAAGACATACAGTTTATGAGGATGGATTCTCTCCCAAGAGCCACTTATGACCACTAATCATAGACTCTCATTCCCCACATGGTTGTCCCACCCCAATATTATACACCTTCAATGCCACACCAAAAATTCGTTCGGCTTCTAAACCTCCCTTGCCTTGGGCTTCAAAAACAGGATGGACTAGAATTATCTGAGCTCCGTGGAAGCTACAGAACCCCTTCTAGGAGTTCTCACTTCCTCTGGACACTCTCTGACCTAGAGAGAGTCGCTCACAGGCCTGAAAACCTACTTCTTCAACCAAAACCACCTCTCTCACCTAGAGAGAGTCTTTCACACAGGCCTGACAACCTGATTCTTTAGCTTCATTCCAACACAAGGAGGACAACAGTAAGGCTCAACAAGGAATATATGATGGCAACAGTTCACACTCGGCCAAGGGAATGTGTGGCCACAACAACCCACAGTTATAACACACATGACATAGACAATTACGGTATGCTCAGGTTTCACAGACGACAACAACCCAAACGGTTAAGAACGAACTTGCATTTGTAGTGTGGATAAACTGGGTTCACAAGACACACAGGAGACACGTCTTAGTCCACAGGTTTGTCACTGGTTTTCAGGGTGTGTGACAAGGAATCAATGTAAAGATCAAACACAGGCATAAACGGTTCAGACATAGGATGCCTCGGCTTCTCAGGAAAACATCCCAGGTTGGCCTCCTAGTTTCGGGTTTCAGAGCTGCGTGAGATATGCAGAGATCAGACTCATAGGAAAAATGGTTCAGACAACAGATGCAAGAATGGAGAACGAAGCCCCATCATAGCTCAATTCTTGGGTTAAATTTCATGTGCCTGAGCCAACACATGTCTCCCATGAAGTTACATGCACTCCATCAAGTATGCGTTCCCTTTTCTAGGAACTTAGGATAAAAATATACTTTTCACACCACTTTGGAATAATAATAAATTATTATTCAAGGACTTAAGCCCTCAATCTTAGACCCTCTTCCAACCTTTCAACCCCCTCTCCCTTACCTAGCCTTGTGGAATATTAGTCCCCCATCACTCTTTCTTCATGGTCGGTCAATACGCAGTGATGTTTATATTTTATTAATGATTTGCATAATTACATATACAAAAATCAGGCTCCTGGCCATTAACACCTAGGCTCTTCGACCTAAATAACACATAAGCCCACAACTTATATACACTTGGCTCACCAGCCTATAAACATTATTACAATACATAATATAATTGGGGAACTTCCTTGGGGTATTACAAAGTACATGTCAAGGTCCTCACAGCTGGAGCACAGTGTTTGGAGAGCACTATACTTAGCTGGGGGGCGTACTTATTGAATATGTTCCTTGAAGACTGTAAGGATGCACAGGACTTGGGGATAGAATTTCACTACTCTTGTCTACTCATCATGATCGCCTTGGTCGGATGGAGGGAGCCTAAGTATTCATACTTTTGCGAGTGATCCATTCGATGTCACGCAATGCAATACCTATCATTGGGGAGCACTTCAAACCCCAAAAAGAAAAGTGAAAACGCAAGCATGTTTGCAGGATATTACAACGACCTGCAGGAAATCATTTCCAACACTTTGTGGGTTACGTCAGAAGTGGTCACGCAATATCAGGACATAGCCAACTTTAAAGTGACCAGGCATGTAGTATGGATCCAAGCACAAAAGGATCCCGAGAAGGAATGGCTACAACTGAGGTACTGCATCAAGGAAGAGGACGTAGAAATGGCCATCAAGGATTAGCAAGATGACTGGAGAGTTCCAGTCCTAAGTCAAGATATGTCCACGGATAAGGAGGTTGATGCAGGGAAAGAACAAACACCTGCATGAGACAAAAAAAACCCAAGAATCAAAATCTAGGGTTGAAGTTGGTGCAACAAAATAAAGGGGGTGTGACAAAGAAAGGTACCCAGGAGGGGAAGAAGAACAACACCCAAGCACTGCAGGAACAGGAAAAAGAGACTGATACAACATAGGGAGCCACATCACGTGCTACTCAACAAGAACAAGGCCAAACCAAGAGGTCAATCGTACACACTGTGGGTACACGCAAGAAATATAAGGCACACAAACCTCCACTCAAATATACAATCACTAAGGACGATGCAGATTTCATGGCCCAAATGGTCCAAGACCGAACAATGGAGGATTTTGACGAAGCCAAATTCCAAAGGGATAGGATTCAGGATGATCTAGTCGACATGAGGAAACTCCTAGAGAAGATTAGAGAAATGCAAAGGGAGGTCAGAGGAATAGATTCAGTCCTCGTAGAATCATAGATAGGAACCAACATTGGGTCGAGTGAGTAGGATATGATCCAGACGATAACACAGACAATCTCGACTTTTCATGTTACACCCATCATGTTGCGCATGGATGAAATTGTAGGCTAGACACCATTGAAATATTTGGCACAAATATTGTTGGTAATGGGACATATACCAACCAAGGCACTATATAAACTACAAGTCAGTGTCGTGCAAGAGGTAGAGTTGTGTGCACGCACAGACGCAACAAAATTGTATTAGAAGAAGGAAAACATAGAAGATTTGGAGTTGGTGCTTGAGAAGGTCAAGCTCGAGACCAAGGACAAGAAATATCCCATGGATAGGCTCAAGTAGGGGTTGGTTGTAGCCTATGACAAAATCCCAAAGAGCACACAAACAACAGAGCCCACGATAATGCAAAAAATTGATCAGATTGTGCAAACAATCGATCAATACAAGAAAGAATTTGAAAACCTCTAAGAACAACTCATCCCTACCACTCCTTTGGAGGTGAAGGATCAAAGGAAGTAGGAAAAAGTAGGGCAGATGGAGGAAATAGAACAACAAGTCAACGCAGTTGTTGACTTGTTTGATAAAGAAAAAGAACTATGGACAAATATGGAGGAGGATCAACAGGTCCAACAATGGGATCGGGAAGAGGATAAGATAAGTGTAACTATCCAAGACGTCAAGCAGAGGCAAAAGATGATGCAGATTACTAAGCGCCTCAAAGGAGTTCAAGATATGAAGAAGTTGCAAGAATAACTCATAGCCACGTAGACACAGAGGAAGGATTGACAAGCTCAAATGGAACCGCTTCAAGAGCTATAAGCAAAGGTCATTGCACATGCAGAAGAGGCAAAGAATAACATGGCACAAAGTAAGGTAAAGTGCATAGATATTATCAATGAGGAGATTATAGAGCAAGTACTCGATGCACTCAGATAAAAGACTATGCAGGCTCAAACACAAGCAAGGGAACAAATAGTTAAGTTCCATACTCTCACAAGAGTTTCTAAAGAAGCACACAAAGTTTAGGTGGCTCAGGACGAGCTACATGTCAGTGTTGGGGGACTGTTGGATGTAGACCTAGTCAGGAGAAAAGGATATTTTTGGGAAGAGAAGCATAAAGGGAGGAAAGGAAAGTTGGAAGGAAAAACATCACATGTAAGGGAAGAAGGTGAGGCATGCATGTAAGGAAGACCTAACGACGCTAGCATTAGGGTTTTTATAATGTCTTGTAATGGATGATGAGCCAATAATATAAATAGGTAGTACTTAGATGGAGGACAAGCGGACCAAGGAAGAACAGAGAACAAGAAAGAGAGAATGGATGGTAGAGAGTTGTAAGAACTATACTAATCAGTAAGTTGGTGAGATAGGGGGGCAGTGAGTAACTTGATCTCAAGGGTTAGATCACAGCCTGACCAGCCTGGTGCGATCTAGTCAGCCTCACAAGGATCGAGGAGCCTGTTGAAGAGAGGAATACCTAAGATTGTAAACACACATGACATGACATATTACTGAACCATAATAAAGAGCCTGAGAGCCAAATATTTGTGGACACATCCCAATAGGGGGTGAACCATGGTAACACCTAGGTTATGTGAATGAATGTGTGTGTTTTTATTGTTGTTAAGTTATGAATGTCAGATAAATTAAGTAACTATTTTGATCTGGTATTTCACATGCATGAATCGAATGTCTAATATAATATGATGTTAGACTGAATAAATAAAGGTTACAAGACACAACTGCATATCTCCACTCATTCCCAAGTTGCAAACACTTGAGTATTGCATCCACCCATAGAGTTATCTCGGGTGAGATTGCGCAGTACACTCTGTGTGCTACGTTGCCTTCTAGTCTACTAGAGGGGCCGATATTTTTAGAGGGATTTTGTTGGGAGCTTATCAAATATGAACAGGGGTCAATCTATGTTAGTAAGGTAGGATCAAAATAACCAATAAAGAATCCTAACTAGAAGAGTAGAGACATAAAATACAACACATATCCTCCTTTCTGATATGTTCTTTTCTCCTTCTGTGGGTGAAGTAGGAGATTTATGAAT